>JABUQX010019432.1:0-2500 GCA_015478945.1 Trachelipus rathkii | reverse complement strand
AGAATTCCACGAACAGAGGTGGCAGGAAAATAGGAAGCACCGCAGCGAACTAGTCTGGAGTTGCTAACATGAACACAAAACTCATGTGCCGACACATCACCCCTTGTGCTACGAGGGCGTCTTAAAGGAGGTGGCACGCGAGTGGAAAGTTCCCTCAGACCTGCCGCTACGTATCCTAAGAAAAGAAGATTTAAGCACCAACATTTCGCGCCGCAAAGATAGAGGGTCAATGTAACTAAAAAGTAATGGACAGCTTTTTTGTATTTAGGGTTTCCAAAAAAATGGGCGAAAACAGAGTCCCCCCAAAACTATGTGAACAGTACTCCATACAAGGGCGAATGAGACCCTTGTATAACTGTAGTAATGAGAAGAGGAAAAAAAGTCTCGCAGTCTAAACCAGAACTCCCAGTTTCTTTGAGGCCGCCCTAGCAACCATTGTGATGTGAGGTTTCCAAGACCATTTTTTTTGTTTATGTTAAGGCCAAGGATGTTTATATTGTCAACAGGAGAGACGAAGAGAACCGTCGAAAGAGATAGGAAATTAGAAAGTGTCTTAGAGAGAGAGATTTGTAGAAGTTGGGTTTTTAAAGAATTAAATTTCACAAGCGTGAGACGACCCAACCCTGAAATTCTATCCAGATCAGCCAGAATGGAATCGGAAAGATTAAGACGAGAGGCAATTCTAGGAAGTAAAAGAAGGGGCAGAATTGAAAAAGTTGAAGAATGAAGGTCACGTCATCGGATATTCAGTGGATAAGAGTTAGAGCCAGGACGAGGAAGATCATTAATGAAAAGCAAGAATAAAAGTAGGAGATAAACAGAACCCTGAGGAAACACCACTATTGACAGAAAAGAAGAAATCGCCCCATCAAACAATACCGTATTGAGCGATTTGAAAAGAAGAACTAGACATAAGTAAGCAAAGAGAGGGAGAAAAAAAGGAGAAGAGCTTGGAGAGCAGTGACGATTGCCATACCCGTCAAATGCTTTGGATATGTCAGCGCCACACGCAAGTCTCCCCGTAATTCCTAAGGGTGAAAACAATTAAATCGTGTTAGATAGGAAATAAACACATAGACCTCGACCGCCGAAAGTCCGCTACTGGCAATCGGAAAGAAGGAATGAGATTCCAGATGGTCTAAGAATTATAGAGAAAAGGTTTCAAAGATCTTAGATAGAATTACAGTTAGCTATATAGCGATAGTTAGAAGGATCAAGAGCGGCTTCCTTTTTCGGAATAGGTGGACATGTGTGCCCGCTTCCAACACTGAGGGAAAGTCTAGTATTGAGGCATATAGAATATAGTTGAACGAAGAGGAGGGGCCAGCACGGAAGACACTCCCTCAAAACTCTGGGAGGAATGCCATCCGGGCCACCCGCCTTCCTAACGTTCATAGATTTCAGGAGCCCATGCACCCGATCAAATGTAATCTCAGGCAAAGCATAGGACATCTGAGAAGAGAAGGAGGAGAAGAGGAATGCCATAATCGTCCAGGGTTGAGTTAGAAGAAATAGGAGGCCGAAGAGATTGGCCTTTCAGTGAGAGTTAGCAACAAGAACCATCAATCGAAAAGAGGAGAAAGTAGATTACAGAAGTTGTTGAGAGATTTTTTGGCAAGAAGCCAGAAAGATTTGTCAGTAGGAGAACAAGAGGTTAGCGCACTTTCTTTGATGAAAGCTCGCTTTGCTCGTCGAAGACGTATCCCTGCAACGATTTCTAGCCTGAATGAAAATTTACGAGAAGTATAGGAGAACGGAGAATTTTCCACCCCTGTATATGCATGTCTCTAGCCTGAATGGCCAGAGATCAATTACGATCGAACCGATGGATTATGAGGAGAGAAATATTTAGTCGAAGAGAATGAAGCTCTCATCCATCAACGATTACAACTCCCACCTTGTCGGCAGAAGCCGAAGTGTCACCAGAGGAAAAGCAGTCATTCCAATATAGTTAGCGTAGAAGCAGCGCCAAAGCCCCCCAATACGGCCCGATCAAAGATGCCCAGAAAGAATCCGCATAGGCGGAATGGAGTGTTGGAGAGAAAGTATTAAAATTACGACGAGTATAAGTTGTGGTCAGATTTTACCGAATAGGAGGCGGAAGTGGTGTATGTTATTAAATGAGAAACTAGTTGCGGTGTGAAATAACATTAGTGTCAAGTTGTGTTCAAGTGAAGATAGTATATATATAATAGTATTATATATATAAGTTATATATATATATATAAGAGTATAGGAGAGTATATATATATATTATTAATAATATAATATATATAATATTATATATATAATAATATATATATAATATATATATAATATATTATTTATATATATATTAATTCAATTAAATTTGAAGATATTTACTTAAATAAATAAATACATTAATATTTTAACAATTATATTTATTTAATTTTCCGAATTCGTTTGATATATCAAATTTCGAATATTTTTATTATGTTAAAAACTCGGAAAATTATAATTTGGCCTCAATTTTATTTTG
>JABUQX010019431.1:15000-35000 GCA_015478945.1 Trachelipus rathkii | reverse complement strand
CTATACTACTATAGTGTCTACTATATATAATATTATAATATATATATATATATCATATATAGCTATATAGCTATATATATATTATATATATAATATATAATATACTACTACTATCATTAACTTTATTATACATCTGTAAAAGAATTTAAGCTTTGTAAGTTGGTAAAACTTAAAAATGCATTTTATGTCTTAATAATAATGAAGCAGAAAAACAAGACACAAACTTTCTTTCGAACTTATTTTCAAGATATAATTCAATTAATATTAAGCAAAAAACGTAAAAAAATTCTTTGTTTCACGAACATAGCTAGCAGATTATAATTGGTATATTAACCGTATACTATAATATAGTATATTATATTATATACTTTATTCTGGCTATCAAGATATCACTACTCGGTAGTATTATATACTTATATATCACTATATATATATATACTATCATATCACTATATACACATCATACATATACATATATATACTATTATTATATATTATTATATATACTATATATATAGTATATATACTACTTATATATATATATATATATATATATATCAAATATATACTACTACATATATGATATATATATATATATATATAGTTCTAGTATAATACACTCATAGCTATACTATCTATATATAAATATACTATATACTGATAATATATAATATAATACTATATACTAGTATATATATATACTATACTACGTAGTATATACTAATACTATATAATATTATATATATACTATAATTTAATTATACTATATATAATATACTATATACTAATATACTATATTATATATATATATATTATATAAATTATTATATATATATAGTGTATCAACTACATCTGACTATAGTATAATAGTTAATATTTATATATATGATCATATACTATGTAAAATCTAGAACAATATATCATATCTATATATTAGAATATACATTCTTATAGATATATATCTTATTATAACAAAAACAATGAATACTTTATATATATATATATGTATTATATATAAGTATTAAAACTCATATAATATAAATATAGATTCAGTGCCTACTATATACTATATATAATCATATATATATTAATATACTATGTATTCATTATATATATATAATAATAATATACCTATACTGAATATATATAAATATACTAAATATACTACTATACTATATATATACTTTACATATATTATATACTATACTATATACTATATACTATAATATAGATACTATATATATAGTTTATATATCATACTATATATATATATTAATATATATATACTATATATATACTGTATATCATATATATATATTATACTCTTTATACAAAATATATTATATATATATATAATCACTATATATATAATATATATCATAATATATTATATATACTATATATATAACTATATTTCATAATATACATCATATATATAAAACTATATATTTATATTATATATATATATATATATATATTATATTATATATATAATATAATATATATATATATATATATATATATATATATATATATATTTTCATATTATATTATATATATATACTTATATTATATACTATATACTAATATACTATATAGCTATATATACCTATATATATAATATATATATATATATTATATTAATATATTATATATATAAGTATATACTTATATTACTACTATATATATCATATATATATAACTATATATATATATAATATATATTCATATATATACTATACTATCTAATAATATTATATATATATAATACTATAGTATTATACACGATTATTAAAAAGAAATATTTATAATAAAAGATGAAAGCCTTATAATCACGAACGTCATAAAAGTCAACGTCTTTAATATGCAAAGGAAGGCGAATATGAAATCCTGAGAGAGATTCAAGTCGGTAAAACTACAAGGCGCCATTTGCCTCAGATTAAAATCATCAAATCTTTATTAAACACTCTCTTAAGCACATAATGTTATCGAAGAAAGCTAAACACCTTAAATTTTAAGAGCTATTCTTGATTCTCTATACACGCATGTTTCAATGAGTTTAATCTTTAATGTATACAGGGAAGCATTCTCATGAATTTGTTCAAAAAGCTTAAAGAACTTAAGCTTAAGAGTTGTTCGAAATATGCAGGCGATAAAAGTTAAACATACATATTTTTTTATTATTTGCACTATACCGGAGTTTCTCTTTTTATTCACTGAGGGGGGGGACGTTCTTTTCCTATCTACCACATCTATTTCTTCCTTCTTCTCTCTTCAAAAACTGAAAATAAAAATAAAAATGAATAATGCTTGCGAAAAAAAGCCTATCAACCTAGGCAGGTGTCGTAAAATGCCCATCTTAAGGGCTTATGAAAATTGATGAGAATCGGATCTTGAACAACGTCGGCGAGGCAATGAAATTTTACCTTACCGATTCTGCGTTCGAAATATCGCCACTTTATATCAGATTTTAAAAACGAACAATTGGCGAAAAGGTAAAAACATTGTTTACCTTATGCAAAGACTTAAAATTTATTTCTTTTTACGATATTACGCTTGTAAATACTTTTGGAAGTGTTATTGATGAATATGGGTTACATTATTCTAACATATTGATATTATTTTATGTCATATTAATATTACAACACGAATAGACCTATCTGCAACCAGAAATATGGATTTCATTTTGTATTATCTGATTATTATCTATTCCTGCTTTTAACAGAGACGGATCAAAGACTACACAAAAGCAGACAATTTATACAAACCCAATTCTCATGAAAAACGTTAATAAAAACAAAGAAAATAAGGAATTTCGCCGACTATCCGTTGCTTTATTTTATCTGATCATAATTCGAATTTATATGCATTGGAAATAGCAACTTGAATATAATCATCGTTCACCATGTTACATACTATCTCGCTCTTCAACCGCGTTCCAAGAGACAACGTATACAAACCTTCTATCTCTATTTGAGATTTCATTTTCATATAAATGAATACCTTGTTCTCATAACATAGCATCAACTATGGATTCAGGACTACTACTACCTACTCTATATATACTATATACGTATACGTATCATATATATATATACTATATAGTATTTATATATATCATACTATATATATACTATATACTATATAATATACCTTACTATATATACTAACCTATATATTACTATAATATATATACCCAGAATATACCATATAAAATATATATAATACTAACCGTGTGTACTACCTTATATATATATACTATCATATCTATATTATATTATACTATATTACTATATAATTAGTAATTGGTTTCGATACCTCTGGGCGTTTCATAAATAGTTAAACGTATGTAAATCATTGGACCTATTTGGAATTTATTTAGTTATTTATCAGGTTTCCGATCTTATATTCCATTTGGGAAGCAACTGAATATAATATTCGTACCATTTACATATATTCGCTTTCAACACGCGTTCAAGAGACCGTATAAAACTTTATTCTTTTGAAGATTTATTTTCATTAAATGAATATTGTATCCTATATCATGCATCATATATATTGTATCTTGTATAAACTATTAGCTATATTCATTATATTAGTTATATATTATATAGTATGTAACATTAATATTTTGCATCATCTGGCAAGTATACTATATATATTATTTAGCTATTATATATATATATACGTATATCTATATAAATATATTTTCATATATAGATATATATATCTTATATATATGTGATAGTAGTAGTATATGATAGTATAAAGAGTAATGCAAGAGTTATATATACTATTATGATATAATATATATAATATAATATATTATATTGATATATATATAAACTTTTGATACCTTGGGAGGGCCGTGATACTAAATAGTTCACAAATCGTACAGTCATTGCACTATTTGGATTTATTTGCTATTCTATTAGGTTCCCACTCTATGTGAATGCCGACCTTGCTTCGAAGGTGATCTCTATTGATAAGAAAGATGCCATTAACACACACTAGGAAATATCAAAGCAAACAACAACTCTAACTACTCATACTAACAGAAAATCATCATACTCTATAATATAGTATATATATATATAAATATATAGGAGCTATAACATATTTTTATTAATATATAACTATATACTATAACTACCACTACATATATACCCCCAGTCACTACACTATATAAATATACATATTTCTATACCACTATACATATACCCACTAGTCATCAAAATTTTCCTATGCACAACTCAAACTATGTGAAACATCACCATACAAGTGCATCCTACGAATAAAATTAAACTCATTATTCCAAATAGAATAGGGCATATAATCGGTAAACATCGTCTAAGCATTATAAAGGACCACAGGTTACATCACTAAAATTTGTTCGCGGCGCTAAACTTAAACACCAAGGCGGGACAATCACAAAAGGCAGTTATGAAAACACAGAGGCACAGGAATTAAAAACAGAACTAAGACATGTGAAATCTTAAATAATTACAGTCTCGAGCTTTTCGCTGAGCCTCTTCTACAGACCTTTTTCACCAGAGGGAACTAGAACTTTGCTCTAATGCGAAAAAGGAATTAGAATCTCACTATCATAGAATCACCTGCACGCAAGATCGGATCTATGATCAAAGCCAGTCGGAAACCTATAAAAAACACAATAAATTCCCAACAATGCCCAACATGACTTTCTAATTATTAACTCATATTAATAGATCGACCTAGGCAATGGTATCGAAACAATATCTTCTATTTCTAAGTAGTAACCTAACAAATACGTACGTATCATCACCTATATCTACTAATAATACATAAACTTATACTATGATATATATAGCTTATACGTACTATATATAGACTATTATATATATACTATATATCATATTAATAATATATAATTTATATACTATTACTATAATATATATAAAATATTATATATATATCATATATAAATATACCTATACAATATATATAAATATAATATATACATATACCTACCTATCATATATTCATTATATACACATTACTATATAATAATATATACTATATTATCATCCACATCTATATCACTATATTAATCAATATATATTAAATACACTATACTACTATACTATACTATACTAGTATATATACTATATATATACTATATACTTGATATATATATACGTACTACTATATATATATATATAATGTTATATAATATACTTATATAATAGATACTATAATAGCTCTCGCTTCTTCTTTGAAAGAAATGTTGTTTGTGTACGCGGCAGCCTCGACACGCGAATTAAGCATCATTTGTTTTAAAGAACTAAAATTTAGCGCCAATCTACGCGCACATTTGAAATTCGAATTTTCGACTATAAATATTTAAAATAAAAAAAATTTAACTTAATCTTAGGTCAAGGTTTATGTTAGGTCTACGTAAAAGTAAGTTTATTTAGGTTGCTAGGCTAGTCTAGGTCTAGCGTTATCGTTACGGTTAGGGTTAGGTAAGGTCTACGGTTTCAGGTCTAGGTTAGCGCTTCGTTAGGTTAGGTTCAGTTAGGTTAGGTATAGGTGTAGTTAGGTTACGTCTAGTTAGTGTTAGGTTAGCGTGAGGTGTAGGATACGGTTAGTTCACTTTAAAGTAGATGAATCTAGCTGGTAACTGACTCTGCAACTCTCTATTAATTGATCAAGTGTTGACATAAGCAAAACTATAGCATAGCTATCTTTTTTGTATCTTTATAAAAGATATTGGTGTATATTGAAGTTGGCTGATGAAACGTTGCGGTGCTTAGTGTGTTAAGGTCCTACACACAATTTTAACGTCCTGATGCGGTATGGTAGGTTGCGATGAGATTCGGTAGGTTGCTGTGCGGTGCTGTATCTTGTGTACGACTTCCAGCTGTTGCTCTTATTTTAACTATATATCGAAAATACTAACTGTATAAGATGGGTATATCAAAATTAAAAGTAAAATCAACTGTAAAAATCAGTCCGAAAGCAATCCATCCACAAATTACGAAAAAAATACCGAGAATAAAATCATAATCATATTGAGGTCACACCAATCTTAGAAATAATTAGAAATAAAACGAATTATAAAGGAAAAACATCCCTAAGAAAATTAGGAATTAACATGACTTATTTAGAAGAAATCAAAGGACATAATACTATAAAATCTACATAATAAATGTTCTATCGTTTTTGCTTCAACTTATCTATTTTTAATAAAATAAGTATAATGACGTAAATAAAAATAAGATTTTGATAAAAAGTTACAAATTTTATTATTATTGATTATCTATTTATTTTATATCTAACCTCATTGAATTATTATTATTATTATCTATTATTTTTTTTCATTATCTCATTTACTTCATTAAATTAATTTTATTATTTATTATTCATTATCTATTATTATCTATTATTATTGTTATTAATATATATATATTATTATTCATTATTATTACTTATATTATATCTATTATTATTATTATTATCTATATTATTCATCTATTATGTATTATTATTATCTATTATTATTCATTCATCTATTATCTATTATTACTTATCTATTGGCCACCTTTCATTATTATTAATCATTCATTATTATTATCTCTTATTCGACTTCATTCACCTACAGTTCCCCATATCTCACTTATCCTCATATATGCTTATTTATTATTCATTATTATTATTCATTGATTTATTATTCATTATTATTCATTCATTATTATTCATTGACACAAAAAAGAAACAAAATTAAATAAATAACAAGCTTTAAAATTTTCATAGAGATTAAATAAAATATAAGTATATATTGAAGACTATTACAACACAGTTCAAAAAATCAAAAATTAACATAGAGCATATTTGAGACGTTGAAATTTTAGTTATTAAAAACACACCATTAAACCCGATTGAATCTCTTTCAAAAAAACACACACAACACACATTGCCAATATTCTATCTATCCAGACAATCATCCCTATCTTCTACAAGTGTATTTCTACTCGTACAACTGACTACTTAATTTCATAACAATCTTAAACATAACTAAAATAAAAATAATTTTCCACAATTACGTGCATAACCGAGGTCGATATCGATAAATACCTTTAAAAAAAAATTCCTACAATGTGATTTACATGCAGAGTATTTTTTCATTTGATGATCTCATCCTCTAAATTTCAAACTATTTTCGACCTTACACTCATTGTGCCTCTCACCCATCCCCTACTACACCCACTATACTACTACCTCACCTAGCCTACTCACTACTCAACCTACCCCCACCCTAACTCACCTATACTCAACCTAACCT
Source organism: Trachelipus rathkii (assembly GCA_015478945.1). Taxonomy (NCBI): domain Eukaryota; kingdom Metazoa; phylum Arthropoda; class Malacostraca; order Isopoda; family Trachelipodidae; genus Trachelipus; species Trachelipus rathkii. The sequence goes on along the minus strand of JABUQX010019431.1, from coordinate 27,676 downwards.
ATACCTCATCACCCCCCTACTATCACCACCAACCCTCAACCTATCACCCCTCATCCACCTTACTGACCTGATATATATTACTATACGTATCACTACCCTACCCCCATACACCCACCTCACCTATCACTACCCCCCTCACCTCATATACCCACCCTCACCCACTACCATAATACTACCTATCACTAATACCTACATACCCCCACCCTAAACCCTACCTACCCCTACTACCACCCCCGACCCCGCCACCCCACCCGCCCTACCGCCTACCTATACTACTTACCAACTACCTACCTTACACTACCTACCACACTCACTCCCCCCCTATACATATACTGACTCTCCACTACCTATATACTATAGCTACTCTACCTACTATACTATAGCCCCTCACTCTCACGACTTCATAATACCATATATACTATTATCATACATCATATACCTCTATACTCATATCACTACTACCATACTATACTTCATACTACCTATATAATACTACTCACTCACCTATATACCCCTCACTACCTCGCCCTATACATATGTATACCTACCCCCTCATATATATCCTATATCTAGTACCTATAGTATCATCACCCACTACCTACTATATATATATATATATATATATCATAGTATCTATATATATATATATCCCTATACCTACCCACTATATACATATACTAGATATATAATACTATATCATATAATTCAATATATATAAAATTATATGTATATAATACTATTCTACACTATATATATATATATGATATATACTATACCTACAATATAATATAATATACTATATATATAATACTTACACTTTTTTACCTATTATATAATATATATATACTATACTATACTAGCTATAATACTATATATAATATATCATATATATATATATATATATATATATATATATATATAAAATTCTTGGGATTCTAAATGTACGACCCCCTCCTACACGAGCGAATAAAAATTGACGTTAAAATCGCGTTTCAAGCGCAACGCTACCGCTGGTTGAATATGTCAAAGAATAGAATATTATTCAATCTATTCGAGCTCTTCAAACGCTAGTAAAAATTTAACGCTGGACTATTTATTGCCCTATTCAGGAGGCGTTAGCGTCTCGCTTTTAAAGTCGTCGTTGATTCTAGATATAGTCATAAATAATTTAAAGGAGAGTGTTGTGCTTTGTTCAAGGAAAGGTAACCAGTTATACATCTTAAGGTGGTAACATATATATTCGGTTTTCGTCGAACTTTTCGACGAACTTATTTAAAACGAATAATTCATTGATGTGTCATTTTTACCGACAAGCGATGGAAAATATTTCTTGTATTCCGCATGGCAAACATGTCAGAAATAACAAATATTCGCCAAAAAATGACTAATCTATACAAACTTTGTTCGCCGAATAGCGAAAATTTCTCCAAAATGACACATACATACGAGCATTTTGTGTTAGCTGAACGTTTCAGCAAACTTTTGAAAAGAGTCAAATTAATATGATAAATTTTATTGACAAGGAATGGAAAAGATTTCGTTTATTAAAAATGACACACCTTGTTTGTAGAAGAATTTACTGTCTTTATTCTGCTCTTACTGTTTAGAAACGTTTTTTCCACCTTTTAGACAAGGCTATCACTGGTTTTTGAAAAGAAATATGTAAAAAACAAAACAACAGAAACAAATCATTTTCGATACATACGATACAACTAACAATCTCTTAATCTTTAGTATATGCATGCTAGAAGATCAACTACAAATAAAGCAAAATTTACCGTATTTTACTGTATCGTTATGGCAAAAGTTGTCAAATTTTCACGTTTATGGTAACGAAATTCGACGCTACCTATACTACTACTATACTACTATATAATACGTAGTCTATATATCCACTCACTATACCCCTCATATACTATACTCCCTATATACTACCGCTTTTCTTAATATATTTCTATCTGAATGATTTTGTTTGGTATGTAAGTAGAATGAGATAATTTAATTTAATATTTTGAAACTATCCTAATAAGATAATTAATATAGATAATATTCCGTAATAATATTTTTAATCAGAAAATCTACAAATTTATTTTTTTCTGTAATTAGTTCATGAAAAAAAAAAGCAAATATGAGTAAAATAATTTTATTTGATAAAACGAAATAATTAATTAAATGCACAATACGAAGCAAATCTTGAGCAGGAAAATTGTCCTTAGAAAAACAATTTAAGTTTCATAGTATGACATATCATACTATGATATCGTACTATGAACTATATAGTACTATCATACTATCATATCATACTATATCATCATATGAAGCCTGACGAATTAGTGTTATCTAATTAGCATTACCGATTAGTAATTTGTAATACGGAATTAGTATTACGCAATGATCTAAAATGTAAATCAGCATTGTAATAAGTGAAGTGCCAATTAGTATTAGTATTGTCGAATTAGAATTACAAAATAATTTAAAAGATATATTAACATAATAATAACTTTATCGTACATTTTTATAAACAAGTAATCTTGATTTAAATAAATAGAAATATATTTTACATTTTTATTATATTATGAGTAATTGAAGTAAACTTGGTTGTAACTAAATGTCATCTTTAAAGATTAAATTTATAGATATTTAGAGGAAATATTTCTCATTAGAATCAATTTAACATTTAAAATAGACAAAGAATGGAATAGGCTAAAATAATTTTGGTAAGAAATTGGTATGTCAAAGGAGATAACTTAATGGTGTCAATATGTTGATACACTAAACTTGTCGCTTTTTATGTCTGCTGATATTACATAACTATTCCGTTAGTGATAAACAAAATCGTGTTGCTGTTATTGAGTTATATATGTGTGGCTTAGAAAAGAGTACCATTTTCAAGACTCTGCAATCGGTAGGTATTATCCCTGTTATACGAGGACACATGTGATGTAAGATGTGGAAATCGCAATATATCTGGTAGGCCACGTTCGGTTCCGACAACGCAGGCTATCAAAGCTGTAAAAAATATGAATTGAGCGAAAACCTCCTTGTTAGCAAAATATCATGTCACGTGAAATGCAGATACCTATGAATTACATGTCAGACATTTAAAGGCTTGCTGAAGGCACACAGGACATTTACTCATTGATGCCCTAAGGAAAGGTATTGGATAAAAGTTGGCTGTTGGCTGAGTACTTTACAGACGAAAAAATCTTTACCGCGCAAGAATATTTTAACAAGCAAAATGATTTGATGTATGCCAGGTAATCTAAAGAAGAAGATATCGTACCACATGTTCAAAAGGTCATAATACCACTTCTGTGATGGTTTGAGTAAGGAGGGGATCACAGACCTCCATATCTGTGAAAAAGTGTCAAAACCTCAGTTGCCGTGTAAAAAGCTAACCCATTTGTGGAGAATTTTCTTGCAGCTCCGAGTGGATAGCTTGCTTTGATAGTATCGTACCTCACTTGCCAGTCCGTGATGCACGAGAGTCCGTGATTAGAGGAGGTTTCTTGCTTAGCCGATCTTTTACCTCACCTGCCAAGAGACCTTTCTTGAGAGTCTTGTCTGGAAATGTTTCTCTTCAGGGCTAGCAGGAAACTAATGTCTTAATGATATTGACTTTGAAATCTTTGTATTAAATAAGTATTAGTATAAATACGCACTGTCAATTATAATTGATTGAAATAAAAACTTGAATGAAGAGTTTAAGTGAAAAACCAGTAATTTTACAAGTATTACGTAACATCATTTTATTTCATAAACTTTACATTTGTATTATTAACAAAAATACAAGGGTGATTTACAATTTGAAAATCTTACAGTATTTAAGTTAAATATATTTTTGCTACATATATACTATACTACATATATATTCACTTTTATCATTAAAAATATGTCAAATAATTAATAAAATAAAATAATAATAATAATAATAATAATAATTATAATAATAATATAATAATACTAATAATAATAATACACTTACAAAGTTTTGAAAAAAAAATGAATCATAATAATAAATATAATAATAATAATAAAAGATATATAATAATAAGATAACAACTAATAATTAAAACTCACAATAATTGAAATGGAAGTAATTGAATAATAATGAATAATCTATTGATAATATTAATGTAATGAATAAGAATAATAATACCTTATGGTCAACATGAATGAAGTCAACTATATTCGTAAGGATATACTAATAATCACATCTCCCTCCACCACCACACAATCATTAAACAAATCTATGAATTAAAATTATAATTATATTAAATGAAACATCATTTTATTATATAATGGTAAAATAAAACTATTATATCTTTTGTAAATTATAATTAAAAAAAACAAAATATAAACCTCACCACATCCACCACTATAATTAAGACTTTAACTAATTATAACTTATAATATAATTAAGGAAAAATTTATGAATTAATTAGATAATAGAATAATCTATTAAAGTTATGAATTATAATTATGAATGAGGATAAACCAATAATGATTAATAATTAAATAATAATAATTAGAATAATGAACTAATTCGAAGAATTACCAACTCACACTCTCACACACTTAGACTGAGATTATTCAATTTATAATTTCAAAAATTAAAGAACAACATAATGATATAATAATAATCATAATAATAATGAAGTAATAATATACACATCCACACACATCCACACACACCATTATAATTATATAATAATAATAATACCATAATAAATAAAAATAATATAATCAATAATAATAAAGAAGTAATTAATCAATTAAATAAAAAAAAAATAAGAATAAATTCAAAAAAACTAAAAAAATAAATAAAAATAAAAGTAACTTGCTGAAAGTTCTTCAATTAATAATTATAATGATAATAAAATAAAGTAATAATGATACCCACACCCTAATTAATAGATAATAATAAGAAGTAATAATATAATATGATAATAAAATAAAATAATAAGATAGATAAAAATAACAATAATAATAATAAATTTTCAATAATTATTTTAATAATTTTATACATCCAGCTGGCAATGGATCATGCAATCAAATAATAAAAATGGCCGTATAAATTAATAATGCTACAGAATAATTGCCCAAATAATATAAAAATATATTAGAAGAATCAATTATAATTACAATAATAAGTACTTAATAACTCTAATAATAAGAGTAAAATGATAAATAATTAGCATATACATAATCATAATACATAATTCTAAGCCATAATGCCACTTTTGTATGCATATTAAATCCCAATAAGAGTTTATCAATAATCAGAAAAACAATAATAATAAATCAATCATAATAATACTAATAATACCCCACGCAAATAATAGATGCAATAATAATAATAATCCGCGTGACTGAATATATCTCTTTTCTTTTCTCTTCTTTTGTCCTCTACTTTATCATCTTTTTCCTCTTGTTTTTCCTCTTGTTTTTCCTCTTGTTTTTCCTCTTGTTTTTCCTCTTGTTTTTCCTCTTCTTTTTCCTCTTCTTTTTCCTCTTCTTTTAGTCTCTTCCTCTCTTCTCTTCTTCTCTCTTTTTTCCTTATTTTTTCTTTTTCTTTCCTCCTTCTCCTCTTCCTCTTCCTTTTCCACTTCTTCTTCATCTCCTCTTCCTAATCATCACTCTTCTCCTCTTCTTCTTCTCTTCTTCTTCTTCTCTTCTTCTTCTTCTTCTCTCCTTCCTTCTTCCCTTCTTCTTTCCTGCTTCTTCATCTTACTTAAGCCTTCTTCTGCTTCTTCTCTTCTTTCTTGCCCTTCTTCAAGTTTCATTTCTTTTCATTCTTTCTTTTTTCCTTTTTCTTTTGTCTTCTCTCTTCTTCTTCTCTTCTTCTTATCTGTCTTCTCTCTCCTTTCTTCTTCTTACTCCTCTTCTTCCTTCTTACTTCTTCTTCTTCTTCTTCTTCTTCTTCTTCTTCTTCTTCTTCTTCTTCTTCTTCTTCTTCTTCTTCTTCTTCTTCTTCTTCTTCTTCTTCTTCTTCTTCTTCCTTCCTCTTCTTCTGCTTCTTTCTGTCTCTCTTGTAACTTCTTCTCCCTTCTGTTTCTTCATTTTTCTTTCTATATTTCCTTTTTCTTTTTATTTTTCTTTTCTTTCTTTTTCTTTTTCTTTTTTCTTTTCTTTTTTTTTTTCTTTTTCTTTTTTTCTTCTTTTAATTCTTTTTAATTTTGTTGTTTTATTTTTCTTTCTCTTTTTTTCTTTTCTTTTTGCTTCTTCTTCTTTCCTCTTCTTCTCTTTTCCTTACTTCATCTTCTTCTCGTTGTCTCTCTCTTCTCTTCTGTCTTTCTTCTTCTTCCTTCTTCTTCTTCTTCTCCTTATTCTTTCTCTGCTTCTCTCTTATTGTTCTTCTTCTTACTTCTTATTCTATTCTTATTCTTATATCTATTCTTATCTTATTCTATTCTTATTGATCTTATCTTATTTCTTATTCTTATTTCTTATTCTTATTTTATCTTATTCCTATTCTGAACGTAGCTTCTTTATACTTTCACTCTTTACCCTTAAATTTTTCTTCTATTTATATAATTATTAATTTATTATAAACGAATGAAATTCGCATTACTATTATACATATTAATTAATTATTATTGTATTATTATTAATTATTAAATATTGATATTATCGTAATTATATTATTATTATTAATTATATCTTATTATTATTAATTAGTTATTCCTTATTATTAATCATTATTTTTGTTTACCATTTGATAATTAATTTTCTTTAGATTATTATTTTTTTACTATTATTATTCTTATTATTATTGTTAATTAGTTTGTGTTATTAAAATATAAGTTATAATCAATCATCATATTATTATTATTGATCTTATTATTTATATACATTATTTATAGTTGTCATTTGTCATTACCAATTCATTATTATTGTTATTATTTTAACAAATTGTATCATAAAACTGCAAAATTGATTTCCTTTTAGGAAAATTTAATATTATTTTAATTATATTTTATTGAATATTATTAAATTTATAATTTTATTGTTTTTGATTCCGATTTTTCATTTAATTTCCAAAAATTTTTATTCATTTTTGTAATGATTTTTGGGTTTTTAATTAAATTTTATAGTAAAATATTATTGTGGTTAAGTGAAGCCTAAATGTTTTCATTGGGTTATTGTTGATTCGTTATTGTTTCTGTTTGTATTGTGGTTTATTATTTGCTACATTGATTTATGTCGTTATCGTTATTGTTATTGTATTGTTATTGTTATTGCTTTGTTGGTTATTGTTATTGTTATTGTACTTGGTTACCTGTTACTGATTACGGATTACTAGTACTTTACTCCTGTGCATATGACTATTCGCCCTGTCGACTCCCTATTAGTCTACTCGATTACTTCAGCTCAGCACGTCCGGATTATTATCATGTATTAGTTGGATCATGATCGATTAAATTATTATTATTTTATTATTATTATTTTTACTTAACTTATACTATTATATTCTAATTAGTATACTGTCAAATTATTTCTCAACGTTTATCAAGTATTTTCTTTATAAATTATTAATATATTAGTATCAATTATCTAAATGTAGTAATAATTATTAATAAGTAATATAAATTACATAATTATATAATCTTTTTATAATTATAAAATGAATAAGTATTTATTATTATTTGATATTATTACTTGTTATTATATTATTATTATTATATATTATTATTTATGCATATTACTATGTATTATTATAGTTAGTGCTATTGATTATGTATTGATATCTCATTATACTTCGAATTATTTCGCTTAATTTATAGGTATTATATATTATTATTATTATTCGCATTATTATTTGGATGATAATAATATATTTATTAGTCGTTGTTATACACACTGATTTGATTAATGTATTATTATGGATTTTGGAAATGCTGGTTATTCATTATTATTATTATTATTATTATTATATTATATAATTCATTTATTATTATTATTATTATTGAATTGTTATAATTTATGAATAAGATTATTAAAATATATTAGTGACTCATAAAAAAAATGGAATATGAATCACACTTGTACTTGGCAACCTATACTCATAGATGAGTTATTAATACACGCACTATGCTATACTGATTTTACTCTAGATTCTTATTAAGTGATACATTATTATTATTATTATTATTATTATTATTTTATTATTATTATTATTATTATTATTATTATTATTATTATTATTATTATTATTATTATTATTATTATTATTTTATTCGAAACAACCGATTTCAAATGTGTGTAAGCAAAAGTAACCCTTTTAAGAAATCGAGGTCGTTTTTGCAAAATCGTCTGAGGAGGGTCCAGAAAATTAAGGACCGAAAGCTTACGAAATTTAACATCTTATGAAGACTGTTGTAAAAACTTTTTAATAAATATATAAATAAGGCCTTCTATTATAATACGTACCAAACTCAGCGAAATATTGCTTTGATTATACACTACAATAAAAATGGCCGGTAACAACATTAATAACTATTCCCTAAGGAAAAAATTTCTTAAATATCAGGACTTAATAAAATCTGCACATATTAAAAAACTTCAGTTGAAATTTCTGAAAGACTGTCTGAAAAACCTCGTACTACCAAAAACTTTAATACCGAGTAACTTACCTAATGATATCCACTCACCTTTCCCTAACGTGCATAGAGAAATACTCTTGGCCAAAATATCTAATGTGAAAATTGAAGTTAAACAAACTTTCGCAAAATGTTTTCATAATTTCAAAGTATTTCAGCAATCATGGTACCAAATATTCCCAAATTCAAATCTGGAATTTACTAACTTACTGAACCAAGCACATAATTTAAAAGATGTAGCTGTCTCTTTAAAGAAAAGATTACTAGATCAGAAATTTAAAAACTTATATTACAATAGCCCCTGGACTACTAACCTAACCCCGGACAGAATTATTAACTTATCAAACTATGCATTAAACAAAGATGAAGAAATACTTTTAAGCTATGGCCTTTCCTTTTCACTGCAGAAAAATGACCACCTACTTCAATTCTGTACAGATTTCGAAACCTGGAAAAAAAGAACTTCAAACTCTAACATTAACCATGATTTCTTAAAAGGTTTGCTTCTGGACGGGATCATCTCTACCGCACATATTAACAAAACACCGAAGAAATTCTACGACGCTCTAACCTCTCTAAAAAGAAATAATAATTTGGTAATTTCAAGATCTGATAAAGGACAGAATCTCGTTATCTTAAACAAAGATGATTATCTCTCAAAATGTACTGATTTACTTAACGACACCTCTACTTACACTTTACTCAATAAAAACCCTCTTCAAAATTCACACAACACTTTCAATCACAAACTTAAACTCATCATTAAAGATCACCCAAACCTTCTTCCTGATCTAAAACCCAAACTACCCCGCATACCTCAATTCTACGGTGTTCCTAAAACACATAAAAACAACATCCCTGTCAGACCTATAATCTCCAACATTAATTTAGTTACATATAAACTCTCCTCATGGCTGTCCAAACAACTAAAACCATTACTTGGACATATTTCACCCTCCCACCTAAAAAACTCTGAAGACTTTATTCAAAAAACACAACATTTTGCCTCATAACAATCACTTTCTCAGCTTTGACGTTACTTCCCTTTTCACGTCAGTTCCCGTTCCTTTTACCATCTCTCTATTAGAAAGATTCTTTAACGAAAACAACTACAACCTAGGTTACCCTTTCCCTCTCCTCAAACAACTAATTTTACTCACCCTTGAACACAATTTCTTCCATTTTTACAATACTTAATACAAACAAAATTCTGGTCTAAGCATGGGATCTCCCCTCTCCCCAATTCTTAGTAACATATTTATGGAACTATTAGAACACTTTTTCATACTTAACCACCCTCTTCTGTCCAACACCACATGGCTTCGCTATGTGGATGATATTTTTATCTCCGCTCCCTTAACCACAAACCCAACTCTCATTCTTGACTACATCAACTCTATTCACCCTAATATAAAATTTACAATAACGTTAAAATGTAAGCGAAATTGACTCTGTGTGCTTATCACAGAATCGCTATTTCTGAAAAACATCTCGATAGCGAACGCACGATGCTCATGGGTCCACCGCTCCATTGTAACTAAACTTCCACATCTAGAGAAACAGATGAGACCAACTTTCTCCCCTTCGTACTGCCCATACCTCCCTCTACCCCCAGTCTAACCCGTCAGGATTGGCTACCGGACCCTGTATTAAGCTTAAAGTTATAAACAAGCGTGAGCGCCTGAAATTCTCTATGACGAAAACACCATGAGAGCTTTCGGAAACGTAACTGCAAGCAAATACACTGATTGAAAGGTGAAAACATATCCCAGTTTTCCTTATTCCCTTTCGTTCCCCACGTGGATTTCAATCTAAGTATCTTGATTTAGAATTTTCGACCTTATTCCTGGTGGCATAGGACTATTTTTTTGCATCAAATGACTCAAGAAAAGAACAATAATGCGATTGTATATACTCATAAAGGTAAAACTAAAATTTTAAGTAGGCTTCTGGCCTTGATGAAAGAGGGATGGGTGTCTTTTTTCGTCTGACCAACACTCCTTCGCTAACTTTTTCCCATAGGTTTCCATTTAATTTTCACTCATTATTTTTGCAAGAAATAAAGTTATTTCAGTTTTTAAACTAAATTTAGGCACGAAAGGTATTATATTCGTTCATATTCTAGTTTTATTTAGTTATTTAAAAAAAAAACAATACCGAAAGCAAGAATTATGATTATCTATTTATTGATTTATTTTTTGGCTATTTAAGAGTAATTGATGAACAGCGTGACGAAAAGAATTGCTGCTACTGGAAGAGAAAGAAGTTTGTAATGGAGTAAGATGACCTTAGCCATAAAAGATCAAAAGTGGAATCACCCTACGGAAATTAAAGAGCTTCTCCGATGATAAGATCAGGAACTTGTTAAAGGAAAACAAAAGAAATGGGAGACTTTCTGGAAGAATTGGAAATCCAAAAAGCTACATGGAATGTGGGAAGCAATGACGATGCGGACAGTGACTGTGATCAAAAGGAAAAACAAATGAATGTTATGATGAATGTTTCGAGCTTAGCAGTTCTGGATTCTGCTGCAAATTCCCCTACAGATGAATCATTCTACAATATGAAAAAGTATTGGGAAGAACGCAATAAAGAAAAACTGAGAGAATCGGAAGCTTCTAAAGTTATTAAAGAATGTGAGGAGAAGCAGAAGAGAACTAAATGCCGAGAAGAGGAAATAAACGAACCCGACAGAGGAACTATTCAGAAGAAGGAAAAGAAACAAGCTCCCTTAGGATGGGTGAAAACGATATTCCAGTATAAATATCGAAGGAAAAGACAGACGGTATACCACCCGAATTCCTCTTGGGAAGTTTTAGGAAGAAGGAAGAAAAAAGCTAGAAGATTATCACATATAGATTTTGGCTAAATGGTATAACGTTGTGGATAAGCTACTTTCCTTCAATTGTTGTAGTATTTTTTATCTTAATCGTGGAAATGCTACTTTTGTAATTTATGCATAAACTTTTATTTATTTTATTATAATGTAAATATTTCTGCGAGAAATATCTGAAATTGTTAGTAATTTTATATTGTAAATTTTTATATAATATTTTATGTTAAACTAGTTAACGCGTAATCATGAGAGAACATGAAGGTATAAAAGAGCATTATTTTTGTATGAAAGGTGGTTGTTGTCTGAATTCTTGTTGTCTAAGCTCTTTTGTCTTTTGATAATTTTATGATCTGGAACTGATTTCGTCTGTGGAATAAAGAATAAATCTATAGGCTAACTGGACCATTACTTGTGAACCTTTTTTAGATACGAAGAACCTCTTGCGGAGAAGGAGGAAGAAAAGAAGAGCCAGCACCCCGACGCTCCTATGAAGGTCTGGCTGTCAAGTTTCCTTGTTGAAAAGTGCAGGGAAAAGCACATTTCTTCGCGTTCAGTCCATAGGTATGATGATAGTAACAATACCCATGAGGATACTGTCGCTGACGTGAAGAAGAAGCAGAAAGAGAACGAATACTACGAGGTGAGCGATGATTAGGAAAAAAACAATTGCGGGAGCGGAAAGTATTAGAGTTGATAGTAGTAGTAAGAGACAGAAGAGAAGATTTCACCTCACTCAGACCTGTCTCTAGAGCCGAAACTCGAGCATCGAGAGATGAAGAAGAAGAAGGATGTATAGCAAAGGCATGAGGGTAGGACGATGGTGGTGGATGTGAAAAGTAGTCTGAGAAGCAAAACCAACAGGAAGTGGTTGAGAAACAAGAGGGGAGTAAGAGCGGTGGAGGAAAGAAAAGTTGACTGAGGAATATGGTGCATGTGGTGAGCGCCTGTTTTTGGGGGGAACAAGAGCAGAAGAAATAGAAGATGTGGGAATAACAGCAAAAACACTGGAAACGATAGAGGCCAGCGGACGCAAGATTCTATCTGCAGTTGCAGCAAAATCACTCAGAGACAACGCTGGATTGAGAGACAACAGGACATTGTGGTGTTCGGCGGGCATCTTCTGGAGAAAAAGAGTACGTATAATCGATACCTTTCGCGAAAATGGGGTACCACCTAGCAAATTCAGCATCCTTACCATCAATTCTGATGGGTTTTGATCTCCCAATGACACGCCTCT
>JABUQX010019431.1:0-12500 GCA_015478945.1 Trachelipus rathkii | reverse complement strand
TAGTATATGTATAGCCCTATGATTTTTTCAATAAATGAAATATCTCGAAATACGACACTTACAGAAAAACCAATTACATATTTGAATCAGCGTATAAATCTTTTATACAAAAGTAAATAAATAATATTAATAAAAAAACAGCAGAAAAGAATAAAATAGGAAAATGGAATCGAGCCGGCGGGGGACAGAGGGGGTGACGTTTTCCATTACCCCGTAGGGGAGGGGGTTAGACCCGCCGACACCCAAATACCAAGAGCGGGGGTCCGGAGACCCTCCCCGGAGGGTGGAAATAGTCCTACCTGTAGTTCCCCGGAAGGCCGAGAGACCCCGACTCCTGCCATCTTTTGCGGTTTACCCTTGGTATTAATTTAAGTTTTAAAAAAAAAAAAAAAAAAAAAAAAAAAACTGACGGAGTTGTAAAAGGTCCTAGGTCCTATATATTTTGAATCATGTCGTTACCACTTATTGATTGTTAGGATCATTATGACTAGAAAATATATTAAAAAACAAACAAAAAAAAAACAAAACTGACGGAGTCGTAAAAAAGAAGAGGTCCTTTCCTTTTCGCTGTAACTATTGTAGTTTGAGATATAATTTTTTTTTTTTTGTACATTTTCCGCACTAAAAATGTACCAGGATTCCAACATGTATTCCTTTTCCCTGTAATCTATTGTTTTGTGAGATATGAGTTGTGAGTTTGTAAACCAAATTCACCACTATATATATATATATGATATTATATATATTAATATAATATATATATATAATAATATATATATAATATATATATATATATTATATATATAATAATATATATTATATTATACATGGGCGTAGGCAGGATTTCATTTAGGGGGCAAAGGTTGAGTGATATTTATATTATATATATATATATAATATATATATAATATATATATAGATATATATATAATATATATAATTATATTAGTATATATATATATATATATATATATATATAATATATATAAATTATATATATATATATATATATACATAATATATATATATAATAATATTATATATAATAATATTATATATATATATATATATATATATATAATAATATATATATAATATATATAGATATATATATATATAATATATATATATATTGTGTGTGGTGTGTGTATGTGTGTTGTGTGTGTGTTGTGTGTGTGTGTGGGCGGAAGATTTGACTTATGGGTTATATTACAGTAAATAAAATAAAAATAAAAAAATAAAATAAACAGTCTACAACAGTTGTAACTAAAAAAATTTATTTCTCAGTGTGAGTAAAAATTAAAAATATTAGTATATACCTCAGAGTACAAGGTATACATCGAATAATATTTAAATGCTTAGGCTCAGACTAGCTCATACTAATCTGGTACTTACTTTACGTTTCTCGAAGATAGGTAACTTTTTATTTATCATATTTAAATGCTACAAGCATTTAGAACGCCTTGGAATTTCCATGCGATTCGCAAGACATTTTGTTTCCAGATTCGTTCATTTTTTCACTTACTATTTTTATGAATACTTACTCCTACATGTCCATTAAGTCTTCTTCATTGTTTTTCCTTAGCCAAGTCTTACTCTTCGCAGAGTGCTGGAAGACCTTTCAATGGTTAATGATTGACCACGGTAGCACCATTCCAATTAATAGACTGGTTTTTTTTTAATTTTGAAAGAAAAAAGGGTCGGCTCTTTAATGACTTCAGTAAGTCCAAGTCTTTCAACTTGCTTATCCATTTTTTATCCAGCCACAAGGTATAACCATAAGTCAGTTTCGGGATGAATTTTTATTACATCAAGATTACCAAACTCAGGGAGTGGTTATCTTTCTCACGCAAACTGCCTACGGAAACACTTAACATAAGAAACGGATGCAAATGAAAAAGATAAATGCTGGCACGTTGTTCTGAAAAAATATTAGTCCTAAAAGAGGATGAAAAGTGAGTCAATATAGGCAAAGTTGCAGAACGCTTCCAACTACCTCCTCAGCGCCACGACAATTTTAGAAATATTAAGTTGCCTTGCCGGTCTTGTTGAATTCGGCTACTTTCCAACCCCGTGGCGTGCCAAGTCCCCTACTAAGCACACACTCCGCCCCAGCTCAATAACATTGCGGACTCAACCGACGCCAGTCCATCCAGCCCATTATCTTGATCCAGCCAGTTCTACATGTCTTGGACAACCTTCAACAATCTCATTTGGATATGATCAGATACTGCTTAAGTAAATATTTTTTGTTTTAATATATAATATCACTTGTTCATCTAAAGCAAAATATTTGGTTATACAGAAGAGGTAAATAATAAATTTGGTACATTGGTTGCCCGAACAGAATAAACAGAAAGCATTGTCTGTTGATTTTGCCATCATAACAAATTTTATCAATTTGTATGGAAAAAGAATACTTATATTTTGAGTTCCAACGCGGTTCACAATGTTAGCAGTTGGGCGAATGTATTTCTTTTAGTTTTGTCTTGAAAAAAAGTTTGTCTTTTATGTGCAAATAGTATTTCAAAATTTTCGAAATAATGTTTAGGTCATAAATGACCAAATTAAGCTGATGTCTTTACACAGTGAAAGTATAATCTTTTTTTCAGTTAAATCCTATCTGTATGCCTTGCCAATTGCTGCGCAGCTGTCGTACCCCTGAACAACGCATAGACTCGGCTTCAAATCCTTTTCTAAAAGAAATCAATCATTTTGCAAGGTTCAAGAACTTCAAGAGCTTCAAACCTCAGAAATTCTTCTCGAACAGTCCTTTTTTCTAGATCGAAAAACCTTAATGCCTATAGATAATTGTTCTTTGCCTGAAAAATCCGCAGTCTCATCTGCCAATATGGAGTAGATACCAAAAAAAATTTGCAACGGTACAATCATGTTTTTTTTATGATAATCAGCTGTGGGGTATACAAAAATGAATTTTTTGGAAAATCGTCCAGGTTTCAGCGGAATTATACGTATTTGAGATGCGCTTAGTCCGAAAATGCCCTTTGTTTTTTCAATCAGGTCTGGTATGTTCGTTACAGACATTTAAGAAAAAAACAAACTATTTTGACTTAATTAATAATTCTGAGGATCATAAACATTCGGTTTTTCCGTTTTCCTGGTAAATAAAAGTCAACTATCCCAAATTCATTCATTTATTACTATACTCGATACATTATAGTTTAATACTTGTATCATGAGCCGTTACGTGACACAAATTCAGATTCACGGCGTTAAAATCCCCGAAATTTCCCTCGATTGTCCGTGTGTGTAGCAGTGCTGGGTTGTCCTCTCAGCGACCGCAGTACGTCCCGAGCATGACTGGTCCCACTCCCCTGGTTACCTCCCTCCATTGGACGCATGTCCTGATGAACCTGTCCTCCCTTGCTCTCGCTGACCGCACCAAGGTTTCCAGGAAACCTCTCCATGTGTGAAAACAATGCATCTTTATACTCATCAAACAACCGAGGTTTTGGAAGTTCTTTATCATGCTGTTGATGAGTGTGCCGTAGTTTGCTGCCTTTGTTCCCCCGGAAGTTGTTCACCACCTGCACAAACGACCTCCAGGCGGCGCACTCTAGCTTGTTCATGGAGTTTTCAAACTCTGTGTCCTTGATGAGCTGCCGTATCTGTGGGCCATCGAAAATGCCGGCCTTCAGCTTTTCAATGGTGACTCCAGGGAAGGCTCGGCACAGGTAGTTGAAGCACCTCCCATCCTTGTCCAGAGCGCGCGTGAACTGTTTCATTAACCCAAGCTTGATGTGAAGCGGTGGAAACAAAATCTTTTCCCGGTCAACAAGAGGTTCGTTTATGATGTTGCTGGCCCCAGGTACTAACTGCTCTCGCGCCGGCCACTCTTTCTTCACATAGTGCTGGGCTCTGTCTCGACTGTCCCACTTACATATAAAGCATGGGTACTTTGACCCGGACTGCTGACCAAGTAGAATTCACCATCTTAGGGTCGACGAGATGATCCTTGTGCTGCTGATTTGGATTTCGAGCCACGTTACTTGACTGCTCCATTTCTCTTTGAGAGTTGTGGAGTGCGCAAGAGAAATTGAGGCGAACTCGTTCCGTTGTGTATGAGCACCACTCTTCAATAAGAGCGCTTGCTATGTCTATGAAGAGTCGCCAATCTCTCAGAAGGGTTATCTGTAAGACGAACACCCTTACGCCACCATGTATAGGAATCAAATTGGAAATTGTTTAAATCGTGTAAATTTGCACCACGCCATGATCTTAATGACACCAATTCCATCTCCCCTTGGGTTTATTAGTGCGAAATATCAGGTCTTGACATATTCGACTTACTATGAATCGGTTATTAAAGTTCTAAGTATGTCTAAGAGAGACTTGTATAAACCCTCGCTTTATAGTAAACCTTTCCGTGTAAACTCGATACCATTATTATAGAGACCTCTGTTATTAAATATCTTTCAAAGAACTATTCTCTTTTTATTTTCTCATGATAACACTCATATCTGTGTTAATTTTTTAAGACGTTTTTAACATTCTCAAACCTTCTAAATATTACAAACGCGTGTGTGACTCTGGCATATTCTTTACACGCGCATCCAGTATCATTCCGCATAACCCAACTTCGTACATTTCTCGTTATTTATAGGACCTCAATAACTCTGTAGTAAGTCTGATATTTTATTTTCAGGATATAAGTCCATGGAAGCCGATGATGCCCGTTAAATAGAAATGATCTTCACTCTCCATGGTCACAATGAAAACTGATCAATGTTTCTTAATTCCACTAGCATTTATATAATATTAAACTTCACTGGATAACCTATCCATTTGACAAGATACTGCTTTTTTTACCTTTTCCCTTAGATCCTAATATTTTTTCTATTTTATACTCTTGACTCTTAGGATCAAATTATTTTCTGTATTTCTTGGTTATAGAATCCTCCTTTTATTTTTTCACCATCTAAAACTCAAGATAGTATAATTTTAACCGTCTCTAGGAAATCTGTCTGATGTATCTACTTAAAAACTTCTCGCGACAAACGCTTCATACCTTTTCTGAAATTTTCATCAGTCCTGGATACTCTCACATAATCTCCTACTTTAAAACCCGTGTTATCTTTTATTTTTCCCATTGAGTTGATAAGTACAGCAGGTTTTGTTCTTCACCATCTCTATAGGTGTATTCTTAAGTGTTCTATGATGAGAACGATTTATAAGAGTAAGCCAAGTCTTGCGGTATATCGAAATATTTAAATTTGTATTCATCTTCGTAAAATACCTATGCATCTGTTTTCTTTTATAGTTTCTTGTACTCTTTCAACTATAGCTGCTTTATTAACTGAAAATTGTTGTTAATACCTATGTCCATACTCAGTAACTATTTCTTGAAAATCTTTACCTAAAAATTCCGACCCTTTATCTATCCATATCATTTGAGGATATCGACCAATCTTCATTATAATTTCTCTGACGCTTGCCGCAACTGTCTTTATTTTTATCTTTTAAAACCCTTAACCTTAAGTATCTGGAATATATATCTATCACAAAAAGAATTATATATGATACCCAACGTTGTAGGATTTATATTTTATCATATCAGTCAAATCTAGTTGCCTTGTGCCATCTAAACAAGAGGGTGTTTTCGTATAGGAAATTTTTTTTGTATAGGTTTATGTAGGGTAAAAGAATCCTCGCCCTTCATAAATATTTTTTACAATTCTTTTTATTAATGGTTGTTGGCAACTTCTGATAAGCAAACCTTGCGACCCACAACAACCACAGTAACTGTTGATTGTTCACATCAATAGTAATATTTATCGACCGCCTTCCTTAGCTCCTCCAATTTACATATTGACGTAACATAAATAATTTCATATTTCATTTATACTGAAAAATCTAAATATTAAAACAAGTTTATTATATGAAATATTTTATTTTAATTACAAAAATAATGTTAACTATTTTTAATTTACAGTCGAAGCAATCTTTCCTGAACTCCAATGTCTTCCTGTAATGTAAATCAGGCTAAAATTTTAAATTTCCTTAGTAAATAATATGAGCGCCAGGATCTAATCCATTTGAAGCAACCTCTGTCATGTTTGGCGCTCTGTAAGCCCTGCCAATATTGGCTTTCAGTACTTCTACGTAACATCTTTAATCTATCCGATGCAAAAGATAGTTACCTGAGGACTTGCCATCAGGTCTAAGACATTGAACATTATCACATCCGCCTCAACTCTTGTTCCATTTTGCATAGATAAGGTCGCCGAAAATTAAATAGCTCTGTAAGGTATTGGTTAGAATCCTGTTGCGTCCTGTCACTGGAGCCTTCTTCCAATCACGGGAGAGATCGGATATCAAGTCAACAATATTCGATCCAGCGACTTATCCCTCAATAATGATTTGACCGAGTTCATTACATGTTATCTGATCTTTTAAAATATTATATAGAGCTATACCCGTTTCTTTATTCCTCATGGTAAGCTTTCCTGAGTAATAATTTAAAATTATCTCTCTTTCACGTCAATCTTAGGTCTGGTGCTAGAGCTGATCTTCCTTATGTAATTTAATAAAACTATTAGATCTACTAATTTTTGTATAGCATTTGATATAGGATTCTTTTTTCATGAATGATAACATCAGAGTTTAATATTGTGCAGTCCTCTCTAATTATTTATCTGTTCAACTTGCGGATCTTATAAACTCAAAGGCTGCTGTTGAATCCAATGATTGATAAGGGTTATACCCGATCTATGCAGTTGAGGGTTTGATTGAGGTTGTTCGAACTGTTTTTTGTTGTTGTATGCTGCGTGTTATGTTGTTTTGTGTGTTGTTGTGGTTGTTTGTTGTTGTTGTGTTGTTATTGTTGTTGTTGTTGTTGATGCTGCTGTGTGTTGTGTGTTGTGTTGTGTTGTTGTTGTTGTTGTTGTTGTTGTTGTTTTGTTGTTTTGTGTTGCTTGTTGTTGTTGTTTAGAGGCTGGTCCTGTGTTATTATTTCATCTTCCATAATCGCTGATAGGGGTAAAAACTACTACCCGTCTTCATCATGAGCGAGCCACTTGGTATCAAAGGCGCTATAACGGAAGAGTAAAGGTAGGAACACACCTCCACCCTTTCATATAGCTTCTTTTGTATTTTAAGTTTTCTAACTTACAGCAAGTTTTTTTTAATGACTGTTTCTATGGACGACGTAGCATTTACCTTCAGGTCTGTTAAAGGACATTTCCTTTTAATTAGATTTAGGCATACTTCTGCATATACATTTATAAATTTTTCATCTTCACAGATCAGTTTTCGTTTTTCAGACTGTCCACATTTTTAAATTTTTCTCATAAGAGCTAAATAATCTGCTACTTAAATCACTCATCATTCAGTACGTATTACTTGTTCTCAATCTCGTTAGGCAGAATATTTGTTACGCGAGCAACACTCTGATGGTGTGTTCTTAGGAAATGAAGCTCACAGAGTAAATTAACTTTTAGGAACTCTTTATGAGTAGAAACACTTTGGGTTCCAACATACATTGACCTGACTCAATCCCTTCTTTGTCCGAACAGAATAAATACTGTGTGTTTAGAAGAAGACATCACGGCATATAACTTTTCTGGAAATATATTCTGGGCGTTATAAAAAATACTCGTTGATGTTTAAATCGCATGCGAGTAACACACTCGTGCCACACAGTTTCCGCCTCATTCCCCATTCACATCTCCTATCGCACCTCCACGACTCATCCAAGAATCTCACAACTCTTCCTATCGCCTCCTAACCACATTGCGAACGAGCCCTCTGCCTATTGGCATATAACCCTTTCGTGAATATCGATACATTCTGTTAAAATCGTAAACTTTCTGTAACCACTGTAGCCACCATATGATTTTAACAGGTTTTTGCTCGAAAATCTCGACCTCTTTAAAATGTTTAATAACAGAAAGGTGTTTTCCCACACCCTTTAGGACCAGACACAAGACATGTAGCAGGAGAGAGCGGAACATAAAATTTACCAACCTCCACTAGATTTATACCTGAACACTAATGAATAAGAAAATGTTTCATTATGTATAAATATTCACTTTTGCCTTCAAAGAATACAGTAAGATTTCATGATAGGAAGGCTAGATGGGTGAGGTATACCTTTGAATCACTGATTACGATTACTGTTTAAGATGTGTAAACATAGCAATTTAATAAAAAAATAGTGACTTGAATCAAATAGATCAATGATGGATTAGGGAGAAAGGTGGGTAGGGTAGGGCAGGTTGTTTGATTTACTGATTACTGATTTAGGGTATGTAAACATAGCAATATTTTAATAAAATATGACTTGGATCAATAGAATCAATAGAATCAAAGAATCATAGCGTATGGACAGAAGGGGAGGAGCGGCTAGGAAGAGGCAGTGTATGTTACTGATTACGATCTAGGGTAGTAAAAACGTAAATTTTTTTACTGAGCCACGTCGGCGACCGCCTCGCGGGCGTGCGGCGGAACCGCGATTCGAGTGCTCTTCGACGCGGAGCGCCTGCGGCGCGTGCAAGCAGCGATCCCGGGCTTAGGTGACACAATCGCAAATGCCATGAGAAAGAAAGAGAGGCTAAAACACAAAATCGGATTCTATGTCCTTATAAACATTTCATATTTAACACCAAGTATTGTTTGGATTATATTGAGTGAATTACTATCCCAAGACGCACGCACTGGAGCCAGCACTGGCTCCATTGTCAACTCAAACTCTATCAGATATCAGACTCACTTTCTCCTAGCATCTATACACTATCAAAATTTCATTCTTCTATGATCAATTTAGTTTTTAAAGGGTGGGATCCCCATTCAAGGACCCAAGGGTATCGTAATCACTCTATGATAGATTACGTCACCATAAAATCATCCTCCAAATTTTAACCCAATACGATTAACTCTAACCTTCTATAATATATATGGACTCAGAGCTGAGCCGAACCGAGCCCGAACCGTACCCAAAGTGCGTAAAACTGAACGAAGCGGGGCATACAGAGGAGATAAATTATATGTAGGAACCGTAGAGCTGTAAAAAACAACTCAGAAGTGACCCTATCGGGCACTTCTTCGCTGTAATAATATAATAAATAAATAATTACAAACAAACAAACAAAAGACAAACAGACAAAAACACAGGACCTTCGGTCTGTGGTCTGTCGGTCAGAGACCTTCGGTCTGTCTGACCTCCAGGTGGTCGAATTAGGCCTAATCTCCATGCTCTCAGCAGCCGCCCACAAAGCGTAACGCAATATTTACGTCCACTCTCGGGGGCAACCCCCCTCTATATACAATCTAGAGGGTTGGGGGGGGGTGAGAAACTTTTTGATAATTTTACCCTGTTTTGAGCATTACCCATATATCAAAAAAGTCCCTTTATTAGCAGAAGAGCTCTTATACTTTCCTCTGAGATATATCCCACTGTCAACGATCAGATGGCTCTATCACTACTCACAGTTTTAATAAAAATATAAAAAAAAATATTGAATATAATTAACGCACGGAAAAAGCTATGTCGTCTCTAATTATTGCCTCGCTTCTTTTCAGTGTTAGGGAGAAGATACACTTTCTAAATTTTTTAGTATTATCATAAGCATTGTATTTTTTGATAGATCGTATCATTTAAATACTATTTAAACTTTCAAGTAGATATATATAATTATATATAATAATATTATAATTATATATATATATATTATATATATATATATAATATTATAATATATACTATATATTATATATAGTAATATTTATTATATATTATATATAATATTATATATTATTATATATAATATAATATATATAATTATTAATAGGTCTATTCGAGATATATACTTTACCCAAAAAAATTTTGATACCATTCTTAAACATAGAAAATATAAATATCCCGTTTACTTTTTGGATTTATACCTATATAAAAAAACAACATTTAAATGATTTTGAACCTCACCATAGTCAAATATATTTTATATACATTATATTATATATATATAATATATATATATATATATATATTATATATATATATATATATATAATAATATAATATATAAAATATAATATATATATATACTAATATCACTATTATACTTATATATATATATATCTCAATAAAAAAATACAATAGCTACAGGAAAAGGAATACATTGTTGAATCCTTGGTAAAATTTTATCGAGAAACAGTAAAAAAAATAAAAAAAATCTCAAAAACTAACAATAGCTACAGGGAAAAGGAATAGATTTTTGGAATCCTTGAAAAATTTTGGTAGGAAATGTAAAAAAAAAAATAAATAAAAAAAAATAAATAAATAAAAATTGGCTTTTTTTGGGGGGAGCTCGAGCCGGCAAAGACATAGTATTATATATATATTATTTGTAAGTTTACACGGCAATGTAGTGGGCCGAGCCGACGGGAACACAGTGCGGGGACGTTTTCCATTTACCCGTTAGGGAGGCTGCGAGAAACCCCGGGACACCCCCCCAAAATACCAAAAGCGGGGTCCCGGCGAGCTCTCCCCGGAGGGGAAATAGTTCCAACCCCTAGTTCCGCGAAGCCGAGTAGATCCCGACTCCTGCCATCGGTGCTGTATACCCCTTGGAGTATTCTAGTAAAAAAAACAAAAACAATAATTTACTACAAAGTCTATTAATTTTAACGAGTAACGTATAAATTCTAATAACAGGATGTTACTGATTAATAATCATAATTATTAACAAAAAAAAATTAATTTTTTTTCTAACAAATTTTTTTCTATAATTTCTAAAATTATTTCCTTTTCCCTGTAGCTATTGTAGTTTGAGATATGATTTTTTTTATTTCGTCAGTTATTTATTATTTTTTATTTATTTTTTCTATCTCAGGATCGTTTTCTGTATCCGCTACTAAAAACCAAATATATTTGAACATATCTCTACATTAAACTCATGTTTTATTATATGTCATTTGGAGAAAATTTAATAAACAGACTCGTTCCTTTATTTTAAAAATATCGTCACGTTTCATCTACGAGGTAAGCTACGCCACGGTATGGCTAGTCTAACACTAGCCTAACTAACCAACAGTCATAATAATAATAAAGTTTAAACCGCATATTTTAAAATTCGATGTGGAGTTGAAAAAACAAATACCAAAGAAGCTTTTTTATATATTATAAAATATACTTAATGTTTTATAGAAGGAATAAAATGTATTATCCCTCTAAAATAATTAATTCGGATTGAATTTCCCAAGGCATTTTTACAAGTAAGATCCCTGGATTTAGCCAATATATATATATATATATATAATATAATATATATATAGTATATATATATGATAAATATATATATATATAATAATATATATTATATTATATTATTATATATTATTATTATATAATACCCTCACTCACTACCTATATCCCTTATTATATTATTATAATATATTATATATTATTACATTATATATCAACTACTCCATTATTATATATATATAAGGATTGATATTATCCTTTAAGTTTAAATTTTCTAATTTTCTATAATTTTTATTTATAAAGAATTAATTATTTGATAAGATTCACATTTATAATAAGTTTAAATTTATTTACCACTAATTATGTCTAGCTTCTAGTCATATGACGACTTACTTTCTTCAGATCTGAAAATATTTTGTTGATGATGAAAGACTTTCAACTTCGTTGGATTCTGGCCAACCTGTCGTGCCCTATCCCTATCGATGAGGCTCTGTTCCCCAATTTCCTTTCATGTTAAATTTTATTAGTATTTTTGTTGAGTGCTGTATACATTTTTAATATATTTATTGTAGTATTCGTCTATGTTATTTCACCTTTGGGTTATATTTAGATTGTACTATTTTTATTATGAATGATTCAATAACTTCCTTTTGTCGTTATTTTGTATGGTTTGTTATAGTAGGGGAATCTATATTGATGGTGTGGTTTGAACTTTGCCGATGTTTAACTAGTGCCGAGGTTTGTTTGTCACGGTTTAGATCATTTTTATGTTGCGCTTTAAATCTAGTAGTTGAAAATTAGTATCTATCCTATGTATTTTGTTTTGCAGTATTGCCAATTTTTTCTGTAACCAGGTGTTGTTGAGTCGGTTCAAAAATTTTTCCGACTCCGACTCCGAACTCCACCCTCTTCAAATTACTCCGACTCCGACTCCACTCCGACTCCCGACCTCTTAAATATTACCGACTCCGACTCCGACTCCGTACTCCGCACTCCCACCCTCTTCTGACAAATTACCCGGATCCACTCCGACTCCGCATATCTCGACTCGACTCCACCCTCTGGATAAATTATATATATAAATATTAATTTACTAATATATGATATATATTATATATATATATATATATATATATATATATATATATATATATTATATATATAGATAATATTATATAACACTATTATATTATATATATATATATACCTACTAACTTATATATATTATATATACTATTACTTATATTATATATATATTATATTAATAATATATATA
>JABUQX010019430.1:32500-36038 GCA_015478945.1 Trachelipus rathkii | reverse complement strand
TCTGATCATTCCTCTTCTGAAAATACAAAATAATTAAATGGTATGTCTTCTCAAAACATTCAAATAGATCTCACAAACAAAGTAAACAATTACTTTGTTTGAAAATTTAAAATATTGTTAGGTAAGTTTTAAAGCAAAACTCAGACCTTCAATATTTAAACAATTCACAAGGAAATAACTTTATAGGGTTGTACGGAAATTTTTATGAACTTTAATTTGAGGAACTGGGACGATATTTTTAAAAAATTACTTAAGAGTTAATAATGCTTAAAATACTACTACTACTACTACTACTACTACTATACTACTACTACTACTACTACTACTACTACTACTAATAATAATAATAATAATAATAATAATAATAATAATATAATTAATAAATAATAATAATAATAATAATAATAATAATAATAATAATAATAATAATAATAATAATAATAATAATAATAATAATAATAATAATAATAATAATAATAATTTCAGCGAGATACTAATTAATAATAAATAATAATAATTATAGATAATAATAATAAATAATAATAATAATAATAATAATAGCATAAAATTAATAATTTCAGCAGCGATGGCTTTGTTCCTCAATCTTTTTCATATATAATTAATTCATTATCCATTGCATTACATTTATCTATTGAAAGTTCATTAAAGCAGGATACAATAGATTAGATGAAGCAGTTAGAAAAGTGAGCTTATAAACCCTTTCTTGAAAACAACCATTACTTATATTGTATTGATTTTGGTGTCTGTCCAACCATCTATTTTAACGATATACCTATATATATTATATATAT
The DNA here is from genome assembly GCA_015478945.1 of Trachelipus rathkii. Taxonomy (NCBI): domain Eukaryota; kingdom Metazoa; phylum Arthropoda; class Malacostraca; order Isopoda; family Trachelipodidae; genus Trachelipus; species Trachelipus rathkii. Next base: position 35,226 of record JABUQX010019430.1, on the reverse strand, counting down.
ATAATATATATATATATATATATATATATATTATATATATATATTATATATGATATAATATATATATATATATATATATATATATATAAATATATATATATATATATATCTTTTGGAAAATTATAATTAAATGTAAATACACGTACATATTTTGATGGCAATGAAAACACCAAGTTTGTTAGTTTGTATGTTTATAAAACCCCTTTACAAAAATAAAATGTTTTTCTTAAACATAAAACAACAAAAACATAACAGAAAAAAACAAATATATTAAACCATGTAAAAAAAATAGAATTATTAATTATTTATATGTTACGTCATGATATAAAAAGCGTTTTCGTTTATTGCGTGTGCAGAGCCCATTTGTGCTTTTTCTTTCTTGGCGCCATATTAGCCATTTTTTTGGCGGGAAATGAAAACCAGTTTTTTTAGGGGCGAGAAATAAAAACCGCTTTTTTTGTGAGAAATAAAACCATGTTTGTTATTTGTTTCTAATTTAAGTAAATGAGACTTCTTCAACAAAATCTCAAAAACTTTATCGATAACTGTTTGAACAATATGTTTTATTTTCATTATTTTCATGTTAATAAAACCAATGGTACATTGAATGAGACCTGTATATATATAATATTATATATATATTATATAATATACTAATTATATATATTATATATAATAATATATATATATATATATAATATATAATATATATATCATATATATTTATATAATCTAAATATATATACTATATGTGTAAAATATTATATATATAGTATATTATATATATTATAATATATTATATATATATATATATATATATATATAGATATAATATATATATATAAGAATTAGTGTATATATAGAGTATATATATTATATACTATATACATTTATATATAATATATATATATAATATATATTATAATATAATATATATATACATATATTAAATATATATATATATATATATATATATATATATTATAAATTTATATATAAGTACAGAGACTATTATATATATATATACTACTATATATATATATATATATATATATATATATATATATTATACATACTATATATTATATACTATTATTATATATTATATATATATATAATAACGTATTATATATATATATATATACTATATATATATATATATATATATATATATACATAAGAAACCTCATTGGTAAGGGCTGGCAGTTCATATCATAAGTACTTTAGATATGACTGGTCTTTCAATTGCTCCTGTGAGACACATGGTCCGATAAGGCTTTCGCAAATAATACCAGCCCTTATATTAATCCGGAATTGGTGGTGAATGCTGCCTATGAGTATGCCATGGGAATTATAGTGTGCCCAGATATGATTGCTATGGAAATTCCTAACTCCATTCCATCTAAATGATTCCTCATCCGTGTAGAGGATTAACGAAACAACATCAATATTCTTTGTTTGCTACTGGAACCACTGGGAAAATTCATTGCACATGATCATAATCATTGGGAATGAGACACTGTACACGTTACAAATGATACTTTTCAGATGGTTTGACGTGACACATTATGACCCCGGACAAGGGCTCTACGATCTCTTACAACGTCCCAAAAATAGCTTTCTCTCTTGAATATATACGAAAGACATGAAGAGAGGGTCCTATGTTGGTAGTAGAAGGTTTTAGTTATCCGTTTCATTCAATCTCCAAAGGACGCTAGAGAAGGTAGAATGTAAGGGATGTCTTACTTTCGGATATTTGTCGCCATACACTTTTGCCTCTCGATAATTTTCGTTTGCTCCTCCTGTGTAAATAACGTCTGCCTGTTCACGGAATCAATATCTTGCCACTTTCACAGTAAAAATGAAAATGTTTTACCATAATACGTACAGATCTTTCCAAAGATAGCTTATGGCTTCGGTTTTCTGTGATCGTTAAAGGAACCTTCTAAAGCAACCGTCTACATAAAGATGCCAAACATTCTAGAGTGCTGTCAAAATTTTCGAAGCAATATTTATTTTGTACACCTGTTGCCAGGCGTTCCACGACACTACACGGGGTACGGTTTATTATACCACTCCAATAATTGCCACGTACCAAGTATTCTTCCACGGGTAGTTATTTGAGCTATAGAGCTATAACCTTTTATCGCGCATATATATAAATATAAATATATATATATATATATATATATATATATATTTATATAAATATATGATATATATATATATTATAGTCTATATATATGATATTATATATATATTATATTATATTATATTATATTATATATATATATTTATATGTATATATGTATTACAGTAATTATATATATATAGTATTATGATATATTCTATATTATATTATATATATGATTATTGACTATAGTTATATAGGGTATTATATAATTATATTAAGCTTATATATATATTATATAATATATATATGATATATATATATATATTTATTAATATATTATATATAATATATATGAATACTTATATATATATATATTATAGTATATATATATATCATAATATATATATAAATAATATATATATATATATTATGTATATATATATATATATATTATATATATATTTTATATATATATATATATAATTATAGTATATATAATGGTTTTTTTTTTTTTTTTTTTTATATATATATAATATAAATATATATATATTATATTAATTATATATATGATAATATTAATATATATTCTATA
>JABUQX010019430.1:22500-27500 GCA_015478945.1 Trachelipus rathkii | reverse complement strand
AACGGTGATTATGTTTTAACGTCATATATTTCAAATGAAGTAAAACTTACATTAAACAGTATTTGTTATCATTATTTATAAAAAAAGAAATTTTTTTAATTATTTTACTGAAAATTTTCAAATGAGCGAAATAACACCATGTACGGAGCTAATTCGCTTATAGCATAAGGCTATTTAAGCCCATTAATGGTGATGCTTCTTCAACATGCTTAACAGAACAATCTCTTTGTGATCATAATTTCTGATCATGCCTCTTCTGAAAATACAAAATAATTAATTGGTATGTCTTCTCAAAACGTTCAAATAGATCTCACAAACAAAGTAAACTAGTATTTTGTTTGAAAATTTACAATATTGTTAGGTAAGTTTTAAAGTAAAACTCATACTATCAAGATTTAACAATTTTCAAGCGAAATAACTTTATACATGTAACTAACGTTTTTATGTAACCCTCTAATTTGAGGACTGGACGATATTTTTTTAAGAAATTGGCTAGAGTTACATAATAAAACATAATAATAATAATAATAATAATTAATTAATATAATAATAATAATAATAATAATAATAATAATGGATAAATAATAATAATAATAATAATAATAAATAATAATAATATATAATAATAATAATAATAATAATCAATATAATAATAATAATAATAATAATAATAATAATAATAATAATAATAATAATAATAATAATAATAATAATAATAATAATAATAATAATAATAATAATAATAATTAGAATAAAATAATAATAATAATAATAATAATAAATAATAATATAATAATTGGAAAACAGAAAAGCTTTATGCTAGACAAAATGAAACCAGGCGATGAAGAACAGTGGGAAGAGAATGCTCTTCTCTCTCTGCTGCTCTCTCTCTCTCCTCTCTGCTCTCTCTCTGCTTCTCTCTCTCTCTCTCTCTCTCTCTCTCTCTAATCTCTCTCTCTTCTCTCACACATATTAATAAATTTTTTATTTACTTTTAATTTATATTACTAAATATTATTTATATAATTATTTGTTTATATTTATTTAATATATAAATAATTTACATTATTCAGACTAACTATATAGAATATTTATATATAATTTGAATATATAAAGTTTTTAATATATTATATATATATATAATATATATTATCTTATTATTATATACTAATTATTATATATATATATATATATATATATATATTAAATTATATGTATATATATATATATAATATATTATTTACACATACACATACACACACAAATAATATATATATATATATATATATATATATATATATATAATAGTTATATTATATAATATATATATATATTATATATCATATATTACGTATCAGAGGTGGGCCACTTCCGCTCTTAGTCCAGCTGGTTCGCTAGTTCACTCCGACGGGACGCTACCAGATAATGTGCGTACTAGCGGAGGTGCGGAGACGTCAGGAAAGTTAGCCGGACTTGCAACGTGATGATCAAAAAAAGTTTCCGGCTCTTTGTTCGCACCTTTTTTTTAAAAATGGAAAGTATAGTTGTACTTATTCTTATTGGTTAGAATAAATAAATATATAATTTTTATTTTAAGATTATAACTAAATTATACTTTAGTCTAAGAACTTATTGTTTTTTTAACGGGGAGCGTTCATCTTTGGGCTGGGCTGATCCCGAGTTTTCAGCCCCACCTAAAAAATGGACATAAAAATTCGGGAATTTTCAGCCGATTTTGATTATATATATAAACACCAAAAATGTAGCTTTTTTTGCACTCTAAATGTTTCTGGTGTTTTTCGGTGACTGTAGTCATTCTTTCAGAATTTTCAATTTTCAAATCCATGTTTTTTGACAATTTTCATATCAACTTTCAGAAATTTTTTCGATCGAAATGACTTTCAAACTTGAAAATATGCATAAGATTGTTCCATTACCTTACAATAATACATAGAAATTTTCGATTTTTGAGTGGTGTGCTCAGCGTTGTCCAAATTCAAACCATTTTTCTTGAAATTTGGGAAAAATGTGAAAAATTGAATATTTTTTTTGTACTCATCCGATCAACATCAAATTTTCAAGGCTTGTACAATCGGGCAAGATGCATCTTTTTTACTTAGATAAATTTCTTTGTATATGAATAGGGTTTGGATTTGATTCTTGGAATAAATTCTTCTCAAAAAAAAAACATTTTTTTGAAAAGTTTTTAAAAATTTTCTTTTGAGTATCATAAAAAATTTTAATCTAAGTTAAAAAAAGATTGCATCTTGGCCCGATTATAAAGCCCTGAATAAATTTGATGTTGATTGATTAGTGAGTTTTTTTTTATTTTAATTTTTCTTTTCAAATTAAAACAAAAAATGGATTTAAAGTTATTAATTAAATCTATTGGTCTTCTGGATCAATACCATGTAAGAAATGTTCTATGTAAATCATTGTAGTCGTAATGTGACCAATCTATGCATATTTCAAGGTTGAAAGTCATTTCCCAAAAAATTCTGAGAAGTTGATTATGAAATTGTCAAAAAACAACGATTTGAATAATATTTTGTAAAAATTCTGAAAAAATGACTACAGTCACAGAAAAACACCATAAAAACAACGTTTTTAGAGGGTGCAAAAAAGCTACATTTGAGGTTTATATAGTTCAAAATGCGGCTGAAAAATTCCGAATTTTATGTCATTTTTAGGTTTGGGCTAAAAACGCGGGACCCGCCCCAGCCAAATATTAGGATCCTTCCCCTTGAATAATTAAACTTCAAAAACCAATCTCAACCTCGTTAATGGTACCATATATAATAAATAACATTTAAATTGATTTTAGAGACTGAATGGCTATTACCCTCATCTTATAACTTAATTGAATTATATTATACTATTAATAACTAGGCAATATTCTAAATCGAATTCTGTGTTTTAATAACCTATAGTATTACTATATATACTATATTAATATATATATATCATATTATATATATGTTATATATATTATATTATTTATATACTTATATTATTATATACTATATAATATATATATATAATAATCTATATATATATATAGATATATATATATCATTTATATATAGTATATATATATATATATATATATATATATAATATATAATATATATTATATATATATAGGATATTATATCGCATGTTACTCCGGATTTTTATTTGCGGGAAAAGTGCGATGGGTTATTGTGGGTGGATGGTTTGGGATATTTGTTTAAAATAATATATATAATATAATATATGATATATGATATATATATATAGAGGTGGGGTGTATATAAATAGATATATATGTAGTAGTTATAGTATATAGGGTTATTATGTAGGTAGTGTAGGTATTGTGATTGAGGTAGTTTTTTAGTATGTATGAAGGTGTAATAGTGTAGGGTTGATATATAGTATATATAGTATATAGTTATTATAGTATTAGTATGTATAAATTAGAGTAGGGTGATGGTAAATTAATAGTATAGTATAGTATATACTATATATATATATATAATAAATATATATATATATTATATATACATATATACTATATATATTATATAATATATATATTATAGCTACCCGGGCTGATACGTAGCATTAGCATCGACTCTGCAGCGTCGAGGCTTTCATGGATTTTACTAAAGTCTTGAACGGAAATAGACCTTCTTATGGGTGGAAAGGGGACCGGGTGGTCAAAATATTTCAGAAGGGAGGCAGAGTAGGATTTAGGTGAGGACCTTAAAATAGCAATGGACTGCTGGAAGCGAACTAACACCAGCACTCCTCTCACCAAGGACGTCTTTCCCTTTCAGCATAGGCAGAATTTGTTGAACTTGTTCATAAAAAATATAATACACCCCTCCCTAGTTCTGCTGCTGTAGAGCGAATATTTAGTATTGGTGGTTATATTTTGAGGGCAAAGAGGCTCAGCTTAAAACTGCTTTTAATTTGAAGCAGTGAATCTTTTTTGAAAGGTAATGATGGATCTCTGTTCCTTTGAAGAAGAATTGAGGAGGAAGAGGAAAATCTTGAGATTTTGGTAAAATATTTCATTCAATTTCAAATAATATTATAAATAAAATTTTTTGTAAGGATATATTCTATTTAGTATTTAATATAATATTAAAACCTTTTTTGAAGTCGCACATTATTAGCGAAAGACGTGTGGACGTGCGAGACTTGCGGACGTGCGGACGTGCGGACTGCGATGCGGAGGTTTGATGGTATGATAGGTGCGGGAGGAGCACTAGCTGAATACGTCTTTCCGAGGTGCGGAGGCGACGTATAATCTAGTCACAGCAAACGAGTGCGCTAGCGGACTACCCCTAAATGAGCTGGGTGCCCACCTCTGATATATATACACTAACCCTATAGTAAGATATATATATACTATATAATATATTATATATATATATATATATATATATATATAATATATATATATATATATATATATTATATAGTAATATATATATATATAATATGTTATATATTATTAATATATATATATATATATATATATATATATATATATGATAAAAAATAACTCCTTGAGTGAATCTTCCCTTACCAGGAATAGATCCCGCGAGGGCCCGGGATCTAATCTTGGTAAGTGAAGATTCACTCAATGAGAGTTAGTTTATCTATACAAATTGAACTGTGTTTTAATGCCGAGCATGTTACATAGATTATATAGTGTAGGTAGGTATAGTATATAACAATAAGTATATATATATATAACTATATGAGGTGATAGGTATATAGTATTAGATAGTATAGGGTATATAGGAGTATATATATAAATATATATATATATCACATATTAAGTATACTATATGGTACTGATATATATATATTATAATATTATAATATATATATATATATATATCATATATATTATATAGGTTATGTGAGGTGAGGTAGTATAGTGATGGAGGTATGTAGGAGATAGGTAGTAGTATGGTATGGGGTATTATTAGTATATAGGTAGTGTG
>JABUQX010019430.1:0-10000 GCA_015478945.1 Trachelipus rathkii | reverse complement strand
CCAGTGAGTGAGGTTGTGTTAATTTTTGCTCTCCAATTTTACTAATATAACGTGGATTTTGAAAGTGAATTTAGTAACAAATTAGTGTTGTGTATCTAATTACACTACTGTTGTGTATATAACTACAGTCATTAACAATTGTTATATTAATTTTGTGATAATTTAATTTGATAGCCTAACCCTAGGCTAACATAGGTAACTAATTTTGATAGGTTAACCTTAGGCTAGAGTAGTTAAATAGACTTTCTGTATTTAAATACAGTCTTTATTAATTGTTACTTTAATTTAGTGATAATTTAATTTAAATTAGGTTTTCCAGTCACAGACTACAGTTAAGCCTACCTTATAACTTTTATATATCCCTGGCCTAGGCTAAGCTAAATTTAGGCTTGTTTAAATTTTTAACCTATTTTAAAGAGATTAGTTTATTTCTTTTTAGGCTTTTAGTGATATTTAAACTGTAGTTGGTAAAATAATAGCGTACAGGTTAGTTAGCTAATAATTAATTTAAAGTATGTATGCTCTGTGTGAAAATGTGGACTGTGAGAGGTGAATATGTGGATAGCTGGCCCTGTTTGTGTTTTGAATGCAGAGAATGTGTTATTAAGGAAGGAGATTGCAAGACTGAGTGAGAAGTGCATGGATTGAAAGAAGAAGTATTTAGATTTGAGAAAGGAGGGAAGTGTAAGGAAAAAAGTTAGTAGGGATGTCGAGCGAGGAGGAGCGGGACCTAGGGGGTAGACAGGAATAGTGATTCACCTAGGCGGGAAGAGATGAGAGGGAAAGGATAAAGTAGTTGATAATTGGTCTGCAGATTGAATATGAGTTGTAGAAAATAGAAATAATAATTAAATTGAGGATCTCGCAAGTCAGTTCAGCCTGTGACCTTGCAGTAACAGGTTCGGACTGTCTTCATGGGGAGGGAATCAGAGAGTGCAATGGTATGTTTGAGTTTTCAAAGGGAAGAAACTGAAACGATGCTAATTGGAGACCTCTATGACACGATACCTAGATAGGACTTTTCAAAAGAATAAAAAGAAACGATTGAGAGTATGTTATCCAGGCGCCAGAGTGAGTGAAATCGTGGATAGGATAGATAGAGAGATTGATCTACAATGTTAATTCAGATGTGATTGTGCATGTGGGTACAAATGATAATAGGACATAGGAAGGTCAGAAGAATTAATAGCAGATTATAGGAGACATTGATTCAGAAGATGAAAGCTAGTGGAAGAAGGTGGATGATTTCTGGGATTTTACCTAGGTTAGGTGCAGGTCAGAAATGGGGGTGTAGGGCTTTAGGTGTAAATGAAAGGTTAGGAAATTATGTTCAGAAAATATTAGGTTTTGGATTTGTGGAGAGAATTTCTGGATAAAGATCTTTGTTGCAGCAGATGGAGTTCCACTTGAGTTTCGTAAAGTGTGGGCTTCTTCAGTACCAGTTTTGGAGACTGTTTAGCAAAAAACTAGGTAAAGTTGGGGGTGGTGGGCTAAATCTATATACAAATAATAGCAATGGTAACTATAATAGTGGGAAGATAAATAAAGCTAGTGTTGTTACAGGTTCAAATAATGATGATGATAATAAAAATAACAGCATTTCGAGTATCAAATGTTTTAACACAAATGCTCATAGCCTTAGAAATAAAAAAGATGAGCTGATTAGTTATACCATAAAAGAGAATCTAGACATTATTTGCATTAACTGAGGCATGGGTTAATGAAGGATTATATGGAGACTCCTTTCAGGAATTTGAAATAGACGGATATGTTCGCTTTTATTTATACCAGCGTAGAGGGAAAGAAGTGGTGGTGTTGTGTTAGGCGCTTTATGTTAAAAAGGCAATATTCAAATCTGTATTAATGACTGAACTTTAAAATGAATCATGACATTTGGAATCAGTGTGGGTAGATATTCTTATATACAAATAAATCATATAGAATAGGGCATTTTATAGACCTCCGTGGCCAGAGTCAAGAATTAGGCGCAGAAATTTGTGAAAGAATTAGAGACAGCATGCCACAATAAAGAAAAAGGAATAGTCATAATGGTTGATTTTAATTTCCTGGCATTCAATGGGGATTCCTGGTCTAATATGGACCATAGTAGTCTGCATTCATAAATGGTATACTACGATAACTTTTGACCCAGGTGGTTCCAAGAACCCACAAGACATGATGCACGATTAGACTTAATATTAACTAACGATGAAAGTATGGTGGATGAAGTTAGAGCTGAGGAGAATTTAGGACTTAGTGACCAAAATATAATTAGATTTAATATGAATTAAATTATTTATAATTGCCAATTTAATAAAGAAAGAAATTAATAGATTTCGGAAATGGCGATTTTACCAAATTCGAGACATGCTTAGTACAAATAACTGGGATAAAGAGTTTAAGACCAAAACGTTTTATCATGTGGGAACATTTAAGCAAATTTTAATGGAATATTCAGTCAGTATGTTTTAAGATAAACCCATTAGGGGTGGCGAAGAGAAACCTGTTTGGTGGAATAAGAGAGATAGAGCAGAAAATAATGAAAAAGCGGCAAGATGTTTGTAAAATATTCAAAGGTAGTAATAGGTGAAGATGATTTAAAAAATTATAGGAAAAAATAGAAATGAACTTAAACCAATCAATAAGAAAGGCAAAGAGAGAGCAGAAATTTAATTTAGCAAGGAATAGTAATAATGAATCTGAAGAAGTTTTTTAGCTTTTTATAAATTTAAAAGTAAGAATAGGACAATTGTCCATTTAGGAATTTTGATGAAAAAGATAGTGAGTCCGTAAACAATTGGTCAACGTTTTTCAATGCTTATTTTGCTTCAGTGTACAAAAAGGAAAGATTGAAACCATCACTTTGAAGACTAATGGATCTTGTTTGCAGGTAAACTGCCTGCCTTTTAGAATTTTTGAAATTGATGTAAAAGATATTAAACGTTTATTAGATCATATTGATCCAAGTAAAGCTGCATGCCCTGATGGTATATATGGTAGAATTCTGAAAGAGGGTAGTACCAGAATTGCGAAGCCAAAGTAAAAGAAGCTTAACGAGGTATATTCAGTAATGGTCCGAAGAAAAAATTGCTTTGGAAAATGGTCGCTGGGGAGCCTTTTATTAGAATGTTTGGAAAGAAGATGATGGGAATTATAGGGCCAGTTAGCTTAACATCTCTGGTGGTAAAGGTTCTGGAAAAGTTACTGAAAGGTCATATAGAGAATATTTAGAAGAAAACAAGGTATTGAATGACTCCCAGCACGGTTTCAAAAAGGGTAGGTCATGTCAGACAAACCCTTTAGAATTTATGGAATACATTACTGACTGCATTGACCGAGAGATCCAGTTGATATTGTAAATTTAGACTTTGTAAAGCCTTTGATAAGGTTTCCCACATAAGGCTTATGAAAAAGTTATTGCAATGTGGTATTGGTGGAGTGGTACATGGGTTGGATTAAAGAGTGGTGCGAATAGAAAACAGCTGTGTACAACTAAATGGGGAATAAATCAATCATGGGAAATAGTGAAGAGTGGGTCCACAGGGTTCAGTGCTGGGGCCACTATTGTTCCTCATAATAAATGATTGTTAGACCAGGGACTTAAATTGCAAGGTTTCTAATTTGCGATGATACTTAAAGTGGCCACCTCATTTAGGAATAGTGAAGGATGCATAAAGATTCAAAATGATCTTGATAAACTTCTTGGGTGGCAGATAAGTGCAAATAATTTAATAGTAAAAAGTGTTTAAAGGTTCTTCACCTAGGGTTACCTCAAATAAAAGTCTTTAACTACGAATGAATGGGGAGTGGCTGAGCTGTGGACAAGAAAAAAGATTTTAGGTGTGATTTAAGCAGTAATTTGAAAGTAGCTAATCAATGTTTTGGAAGCTAGAAATAAAGCTAATAAGATGCGGGGGGCATAATAAATCGCAATGTTGTTACAAGAGCAAGGAAGTAATAAGTAAACCTGTATAATAGCTATGTTAGGCCAGTAATAGAGTATTGTGCACAAATTTGGCCCCTTATTTAAAGAAAGACTTAGAATGCTAGAGAGAGTGCAACGTAGAGCAACAAGGATGATTTCTGGGATTTGAGGGTAAGAGCTAGAGGTGTATATGAGAAGGAGTTAGGAATGTTTTCTGTTAGAAGGCGATTTCTCAGAGGGGACATGATACAAGTCTACAAATATTTACATCTATGATAATACTTAGATCAAATAAATTTTTCTTAGTAGAACATGGACAGGTGACCAGGGGCATAGTAAGAAAATAAGAAGAAAAGAAAGCATCTTGATATAAGAAAGCATGTCATTCAGTATAGGGTTGTTAAAATTTTGGAAAGTCTGCCAGAGGAGGTTGTTGAGGAGTGACTCGATTGCAACATTTAAGAAACGGTTAGATTTCGGTTATGGATGGGTTGGGTATCATATAATATAATTAGACGAAGCCAAATTGGCTTTAGTTATAGTAGTTATTTATGTTAGATGGCATGTGTGGACCATAACTTAGGTATTAAGGCATGTGGATGGTTTGGTATCATATTTATATATCATTAGTTTGACTAAGCAAATTTGTGGATTTGTAGTTACAACAAATTTGACAAGCCCTAGGGTGCTTGTGGGATTTGCATGAGAATGTTATGGGTAGTTGGGTTGATGGACAGTCTCGATAGGGCCCATGTGGCTTTTTAACTGTCTCTATATTCCTAATGTCCTAATGTCCTAATGAATCAGCTGTTGTGATGGAGCACGTGGTTTTGGAATAAATAAATAAATAAAAAATAACAGATGGTTTATATTACAAATAATTGATCAACTATTGTGATAAAGTTTATCAATTTGGAAGAAATTATATTTAAAGCTGATTTTCTTGAATTGAAACATCATAAATTCAAAACGGACCTTACCACCGGCACTTGTTTGTTTACTTTTTTCGTAAGAACTGCTTAAATTCAGCAAGCACGCAGAAAGAGGCAAACCTCACTGAGATTAAGGAAATTCTTTACGTTTGGGGAGCATTTTTCATGATTTTGTGCTAAGTTTGACAAAAACGAACTCAAACTCGAGCATTTCTTAAGTTTCGTAAGCACAAAGGCAAAAACGAAAACAGCTTAAGTTAACCCCTTTGTTGTTTGTTCTAAGAATTGCTATTGAAAATCTTTCAGGAGGTCCAATCAAATATGCTGGGTATTGTCAATCAGGAAGTCTATTGCTAGAAACTTTCACTAATGTATAGACAAAATGATTACTACAGGCTAAATCAATTATAAATGAAACTGTGCCTGTAGAAGTGATCATTGTAAAAAAAATCTGGGTCATAGTAGTGCGGAGGGGATACGCGTGAAATTAATGACCGATTTTAGCTATTGATTACTGTCCTATACTGTTCTTTAAAAAAAATTGATTGCTAAAATCGGTCGCTAACTTCACGCGTATCATTACTATCCTATAACAATAGCAATACCATTTATCTTTACAAGTTTCACCAATTAGGAAATGGCATTCATTCTGCAGTAGGAATTGGACAAAGTCTGTTACCAAATTATATGTTTAATTTGTAAATTTTATACCAATTTATTAATTTGTCAAATAATACTGAAATGATATTAAAAATGACAATAATTCAATTATTGATAATTTTATTTTTTCCTCAAAAATGGAAATTTTAAAAAAAAAAAAAAAAAAAAAAAAAAAATGTTGGGTTTTTTGGTCCAACCCCAGGTTTTTTCCAATCCTGGATCATACAAGAATACAGGTACAGAAGGTGACATAGTCTCACTTGGAAAACGAGGAGTGTCGACCAATAAAGCATTTTTTATTTTATATTCATTTACTTATATTTTTTATCTATTATAATAATCTTATGATTTAAATACAAAGTTCTTTAAATAAAAATATTTGTTAAGTGGGGCCGATGTTAAGGCCATGCCACAACCATGTATAAATAAATAAATAAGGAACCTGGTGCGTAAGGGGGTTCGTTCGAAGATGGTGAGCCGCACGAACCATTTCGTCAACTAGGGCATCAAAGCTCTTACTTGGTCCCAGCCTAGGAGGAGCCAAGGAATTGCCAGTAGGGGGTTCTGACAGAAGATGAAATCCGCCTTTCTTTAAATTTGTATATATATTTAGGGGTGTATTCATAACTTAATCTTTACTTATATATAAAGTTATTTAGAATATGGAGGAGTTAAAATTAATTTTATATCAGCTGATTTATATTATATTTTGTCTTAATATTCTCATTTGTAAAAACAATTCAAAGTAGATATTAAAAATATTGACATTCTATATCAGAGCTAACCATTTTATCATTTATCTTAGTAACTCCCTATTCTATAGCCTATAATTTATTGACAAAAACAATGTCAACCTATCCCTGTCAAAACACGAATTTTTATAATCATTTACTTTGAATAGTTAGTTTTGGATTTAAATTTTCATTACAAAAATAATTAACCAAAGACTATAATTCCACATAGCTACAATGTACAATTTATTAAATTATAAACAAAATAATTACAGCCAAGTTGGACATGCAATGCCAAATAACTAATACGAAAGGATTGTCTTAAACACTAACTATAAATTTCAAGTGATTCAGAAAATGGGTATTAAATAATAAATATAAAATACATTACATTCAAACATTGCCTTTGAAAGCTGAATCAATCATAACATATTGTAATACTGACATAGTTATTGAGGTGAATGTATTTTCTTCTTTTAAGATACCCTGTGCTTAGCTTGCCCCAGTTGTAAGTTTCTTAAAAGATATATAAAAGCAATTACCCCCACAAGTAACTTTTTTAATTGAAACCTAAATGTTACTTTATTACTTTATTACTATTAAAATAACAATTTATTAATATTCTTAATACTACTGCTATTCTATTATCAAGGAAATATTAATCAGAACTTGTGTTAATATTATAATAGTATATGGTAGCCCAAAAAAAAAAAAAAAAAAAAAAAATGACGAGTAAGACATGAATAACAAGAAGTTTTTAGGGGAGGATTTCTTGACATGGTCTTGTCAATTATTTGCAATGATGTAATTTTAAGAAATGATTCATCGCTAATTTAAATGAAGTTAGTATTGAAGAGTAAAATGTTTGACATTTATTCTAAAGACTTTGGATTTGATTTTAATTCTTCATTGTTTCAATGACAATTTTCAAGAGACGTCCTTATTTTAATTTTTTATTTATTTATTTAGTTTTTTTCAGTTCGTAAATTATTTCAAAAATTTTTAATTGAAATAAATATTAAGATGAATATAAAATCTGAAATTGAAGTAAAGCTCGAAGAATTAGACTTGGAATATGACTCCAATCAACAAGGTTCTCAGGTGAGGTTTATATATATATATATATATATATATATATATATATATATATATATATATATATATATATATATATATATATATATATATATATATATATATATATATATATATATATATATATATATAGGCTAATATGAAGAATTCGTCTGACCTGAAATCGATATTTATAACTAATAAATATTATTACTGGATTTGGGAATGAACTAGATGTTTGTTGACATGGGCTATATTCCTCTTGGGCATACTTGACCGTTTTCAAATTAAAATATCTATATATAAATACTAAACGTCATTAATTTTTACATCTGAAGAGTGAGGTCCACATAATTTTTTTTCCTATTATAAAAAATTTATTTCAACTTTGTGAAAATGATTATAAAGTTTTAGCAATTTTGGCAACATTTTGTTATCATAGTAGTTAAAAGGTTTGTGAAAAGTGTTAGAAAAAATTAAAATTACGTAGCGTCGGGCGGGGTGACCGGCCCGCCCTTTTAGGAGGGGTGATTCGGTCCACTCTAAATAAATAAAAAAATAATAATAAAAAAAAAAAAAAAAATTTTCGCTCATTATAGCCACGCGGTAGTACTACAAAGTTTTATTTAGATTCATATTTTATTCTAGAAATTTTTATATTTTTTAAAAAATGTTAGAAATTAGGGTACCAAATTTCCTTTTAAACTTTCACTTTTGAAAAATGTGTTTTTTAACTTCCGTTATTTAAAATGAAAAATTGTGGATCGATTTTTAATTATTTTTTCAGTGGATACACTCGAGTATGTTAGGCTTTAAAACTGGCAAAGTAAATTTTTGATCCAAGCAGTATTTGTGGCAAAAAAACGGGGCATAACTTGGCCGTTTCACCCCGCCGTAAAAATTGATGGGGGGTGGCTCGGACCACCATTGGTTTTCGTATTTTACGTATTATTATTGACATTTTTATTACGTATTAATTTAATTTAAATGTAATAAAAGTTTACTTATATTAAGTGAAAATTTTTTTAAAAAATGAAATTTTAATAAAAAAAACGAGTTCAAAAAGTGTCAAAATTTTTGGGCGGAGAGGGGTGAATCGGACCACCTATTTTTATTCTTATTTATTTATCATATGACATTTTTTATTACTTATTACGAATTTTAATATGATAAATAATTACTCATATTAAGTAAAAATTAAAATATAAAATTGAAATATATACGTAAAAGACGAATTTAAACAGATGGTCCGATCCACCCCTCAATTGGTCCGCTTCTCCCCTCCACGGTCAGGCTGACTCGGCGTTATTCAAATTATTATTAAAACCTTTTATTATTAGAATTACATTATTATTGTTTTGTGTGCTTATGCCCGACTATAGGCCGTGATTTACAAAAAAAAAAATTCCAAAAAGGCATGAGGGAGAGTCGGAGACCAGTTATACCTAAAAAGTGGGTCCGCGTCACCCGCCCGACGCTAATGATTTTATACTTTTTATTTTCATGTAGATAAATCTATCTTAATATAGTGTAAGAAAGAATTGAAAATACGAAAATAGGAGGAAAGCTTTATTTTTATGTTAATAGTAAACATTGGTTCCAAGTATACTGTTTTCGCAAAATATTATTACTGGATTTATCAATTTTTTTAGATTTACAGGTAACAACTCTGTCAGTTTTGATAACTTTAAATATGGATTTATACGACCTATTTGCTTTTTTCATCAAATATTGTCATTTTGACTTTTTTTAATAAAATCTAGTGCCTTCATTTTGAGTTGGCAACATTTAACAAAACATCGAATGGAGTTTGCTAGGTTGTGGAATGGTTTAACTTTTTCCGTAAGCTATATATATATATATATATATATATATATATATATATATATATATATATATATGTTATATATATATATATATTATATATATATATAAATATTATGTATATATAACGGTACAGTGAGTCAACGAGCCCCTAAAAGGGAGTATTAACCCTTTTTAGGGGGCTCGAGCCGATGGGGGATGGAGGGGGGGATATTAGTTACCCCGGAGGGATGTCGGAGGACCCCCGCGCACCAAAGACCAAAGAGCGGGGGTTCCCGAGACCATCCCCGGAGGGGGGGATTAGTTCCCCCGTAGTCCACCTAGTGGCCGAGAAGACCCCGACTCCTGACATCGGGGCGGATTACCCGTGTATTCGTTAGTTATATACCCCAAAAAAAATAAATCCCAAAATGAGTACTTTTGGGACATTTATTCGCAACAAATCTATTCGTACTCTATAAATCTCAAAACCATTTGGGACATTTGATTTTACTATATATATATAAAATATATATATTATATTATATATATATATATATATATATATATATATATATATATATATATATATATATATATATATATATATATATATATATATATCCAAGAATCGATATATCGATATTTATCGATATATCGAATATCAAAGGTCAGACGAAATGTTCAGCTTTTTACCATATATATAATATATATATATATATATATTATTTATATATATATATATATATATATATATATATATAATATATATATATTATAATTATATATATATATATATATATATTACCGTAATATATATATAATCAAAGCAATTTTTTGCTGAGTTTGGTATGTATTATAATAGAAGGCCTTAT
>JABUQX010019429.1:25000-29225 GCA_015478945.1 Trachelipus rathkii | reverse complement strand
TAAACGGTTGAATGATATTCCAGTAGGTTACTCTCCATTTGGATCTCAGTAAGCAAATGAAAGATTAGAATATGTAAGACCACAGCTACAATATAAAGTGAGCCCCGTGGTATATCCGATAGCGATGGAGAGATAAAGGTAACGTACATTATCACCAACGTTATCCCGGTTCTTTCGAGAAAAATTCCTTTTTCCTGAAAAAAGTGACGGGGATTTAAATCAGACTAGCATCAGAACAAAAATGTGAGAGGGTAGCGATGGCACGGCTTAGTCGCAATCAGCAGAACAAGGATAAAGAGAATCAAGTCACCAGAACCAGTAATCCACATTACAGCTTCCACAATGTCTATCAATCTGTGAGAATTACGTTCTCATTGGAGATACTGGTAAATTCGACCAATTCAATTAATGTTAAGGTTGTCGACTAAATTTTTTTTCCGTGATACACGAGATATTCAAATATTATCAAGAACTTTAACAATGTTATAATATCTTTATTTAGTTAATTTTGATTGAGTAACAGAAGACCGTTCATTCTACTTAGAAACCGTAGAACTTTTTCGCTAGAGTACACGATCTCTAAATATGGAAGTTGTTGGTCCAAAGAGTCTTGCAAGAATGGTCAGCCAACATGAGGATTGCTTTAACTTGTTCATTGACGATAAAATACTTGATATAGTGGTGACACCCACCAATGCATTCATAACAGAGGCATCTGTTTTTTATGGAGCATCCGCTGCATCAACAACAATGCACACATGCAAAGACGAAATAAAAGCTCTTCTGGGTCTATGCAGCTTATTCAGCCTTGAAGGCTATAGGATGTGAGCAAAGATGACACTACCATCACTGTCAAGAAACCTCAAGAAAACGATTGCAAATGTGCTCAAATATAAATGCTCCCTTCCAAGAAAAATCACTCCCTCTGTTAGATGTCAAAATGACGCGTGTGAACATTGCACAAGAAAGAAAAGATAGAATAAATGAGCAACTGAGTGCAGATGAATGCTTCAACCTGACAGCACTGGTTGGGGTACATTTTATTTCTCAGTTACCCGCCTATTGTGCCTGTGACTGTTTTTAAAAAAATCTGTGTAACGGCTCATAAGACAAATAGGGCCTGATTAGTGTGAGTAAAAGAAACAAGGAGGAAAGCATAAATACCGATATGGCGTCCACGAAGGAAAAAGATTTTAGTTTTAGAAAATGAAACATTTTAAACTTTTATCTTATTTTTGGAAAACTTTTTACTTTAAGTTGTTAGTGATATTTTTGTTTTTTTTTTAATGGTTGTATAGAACATGATTATAAAAACGGGTTTTAAAGAAAATTCACAGCTATGCTGCCATTTACTTTTTTTTTATATTTTGCAAAAAAAATGGATAACCTACTACAGAAAATGACGGGAAAAAAGAAAAAATTTATTTTGATGAGTGCACATTTTAAATATATATGTTTTCCGATTTTTTTAAAAAAAATTTATGCCTTTCATTTAATATAATTACCTGGCAAATTACACAAAAATACTATACATTACCAAAAAGCATACCAGGTCTCATGTTATTCTCTGGGATAACTACTCAGCATTATTTGGAATTTTTCGAAATCTCATATATTAATGACTAAATATGTTTTTTTTCTTTTTTTTTTTACGCCAAAATATTATTTTTCGTTAAATAAATAAATACATTTTTTTTATTAAAATAGAGCGTAAGATTAATTTGCTTGTGGTGCCATAGACCAGGGGACAATGTAGATAGACTGCAGAAGACGTAGCTAAATATAAGCGTAAAACATATTCTCGAATAGTTGTATTGCTTGTGAGGATGTACAATGTTTTGAATTTAAATTTGCTGTTCAACCTATCATAATAGATGAGTCTTGTAGACCACAAACCAGAAACATATGAAAATGGTCCTTGTACAAAGGTTATATAAAGCAATTATTTTTTTTATTTTTCAGTTGGGTGAGTCATACGACTATAATTCTAGCTTAGGAATTGCACTGCTTTCAGGGAATAAGCTTTCTTTATTTTTGTCACTTATTAACTGATAGATTATCTGCAGAATGTGACAAAGACGGATTTATGTGAAATGAATATGCCATGAATATTGTAAATAAATTTTGTGGGAATAAAACTAAAAATAGCCTTTTATTAGGAATATTTTGGTAAAATCCTGCTACATCAATGTTACTCCTTGAAAAGTGCATGAATCTATTTCACCCTATTTTTTAACCGGGGTCTTCCATTTAGATAGCTTGAAACCATTGAATATATGAAATTATTAGAACTCGAGATGGACGCCTTTAACCAGAGAGAGAGCCAGTTGAGTAATGAACTCAGAAAACCAAATTAGTATTGAACATACTTTATCCCTACAGATTAATTGATGGATAAAATTTCTATCTAATTATTTTTCCTTCTATCTCATTTAAACTCATTTACTTATTTTTGAAGAAATATCATATCGTATCACTCTAATTAAAGCTTTTTTGCCATCTTTTTAATATGATTGCCTGATAAATTAATCCGGTTTTGTATATAAAATATCTTTAAATTTAATGTTGTTAAATATTTGAGACAAAATGATAAAGTATAGTAGATTGATTAACTGCTCAGGCTCTTATTTTTTCAATTACATGAACTTTAAATTAAATACTCATGTCTTTAATGGCTCAAATCACTAGGGTGATATGTTTATTTGTCGGTCATTGCATAGTTTTCCCAAATTTCTACAAATTATAGTATTGTATTCACTATTCTTTGGTATTCAAAAAAAATAAAAATATTCCCGCAAGATTATTAGATTAGAAAAATTGCTACATAATATAGAAAAATTATAAAACTTATAATTATAGATTTGTGTATAGTTTCGTATTCACTATTTTTTTGGTATTATTAGATTAGAAAAATTGCTACATAATATAGAAAAATTATAAAACTTATAATTATAGATTTGTGTATAGTTTCGTATTCACTATTTTTTTGGTATTATTAGATTAGAAAAATTGCTACATAATATAGAAAAATTATAAAACTTATAATTATAGATTTGTGTATAGTTTCGTATTCACTATTTTTTTGGTATTATTAGATTAGAAAAATTGCTACATAATATAGAAAAATTATAAAACTTATAATTATAGATTTGTGTATAGTTTCGTATTCACTATTTTTTTGGTATTATTAGATTAGAAAAATTGCTACATAATATAGAAAAATTATAAAACTTATAATTATAGATTTGTGTATAGTTTCGTATTCACTATTTTTGGGTATTATTAGATTAGAAAATTACTACATAATATCGAAAAATTATATAACTTTAATATTATATATCAGGAACAATTTTTCGTTTATTATTTTTTAGGAATTAAAACATTTAAAAATTGTTATAAAAATGGAAAATTAAAAAAAACGCTTCATGTTATATACATTAATCAGTTTTTAGGAATTGTATAAATAAATACAAAAATGGGGAAAAATACAAAATATTTCATGTTATGTATCAAAAACAATTTTGAATTCACAAATTTTTACTTATAAATTATAGTCAGAATATTATATACACGCAAGCATAAATTAAATGATGATTAAGGCAGTTAAAAAAAATATCCTTCAACCATAACCAACTTTATTACTCCACTATAATAATATCATTTCGTTACTCATTAAGAATCTTTTCTCATCACCCACCCCAAACCCCTCATCAAACCCCCCGCCTCCACCCTTGCTCTAATTTCCCTATATATTCTTATGTTCATACTTACAGACCTCTATGTAATTATAACATAATTATAATTTAATACCGAGTGCCTTTTTAATACATGCTTTGCTACTTTAATAAACCTATTCCAGTCTTAATTAATAATTATTAATTATTAATTTATGTTCTAAGGGAAAAGTAATTACTATAATTTCCCCTATGTGCATAAATTTATTTATTAAATCTTAAAACGATATCCTTGAATTATCCAACAGTGTTTTCTACGTTGAAGAAAAAGATACATACATACATATAATATATATAATACTATATATAATATCAAATATATATTATACTATTATTATATATATATAATATGATAATATATATAACGTAATTATATATATAATCTATATAATTTAATATATAAAATATATACAGTATATATGATATTCCCCCTCCTGAATAGAGGCTAATGCCCCGTGAGAGGTCAGATAACTTTTAATAAAATACTATAT
>JABUQX010019429.1:12500-15000 GCA_015478945.1 Trachelipus rathkii | reverse complement strand
AAGACTGGTTTTGAAACGACCTGCATTCTAGGGTATAGGGAAAAGAGGGTAGCAAATTTGCTGTTAAAAGAATGTGTGGAGAACCAGTGTATGTATGAAGAAGAAGAAGAAGTGAGTTTCCTTTAAACGATAGAAATAAATGAGAAGAAATTTTGCCAAATAAGTAATAAGGGTGTCAAGAAAGGGATAGAGGAATATATGAGGTAACCTACATGAGTGAAAGAAATGTAAGAGGATTTGTTTAATGAAATGTAGGATACAATGAATGTTGACATGTTTAGGGACGGAACCAAAAACATCATCAACATACCTTAACCATGCAGAGTTATGGAGAAGGGGATGATGAGAAATAAAGTAAAATTCAAGCAATTCCATGCAGATATTACTTAAGATAGGAGAGAGAAGGGATCCCATAGCTAAACCGTAGGTTTGTTTAAAGGAAAGATTATTAAAGGTAAAAAGGCTATGCTCTAACGACAGAAGAATGAGTTTTTTAATGAAAGCACAAGGGGATATGTTTTTTAAAAGTAAAGTTATGTTTTGAAACTAAATCTTTCCAAAAGGTCGATAGTAAACTGAACAGGAACTGACGTAAACAACGAAACCACGTGAAAACTTGCAAATTGGTGGGTATTTGGATTCAAAGATTGGGTGCGATTTATGAAATTTAAAGTATTACCTTTAGTAGTAATATTTCTGGCTCACATCATTCTAATACTTTAAATTTCTCTTCCCAATACTTTAGAGCCTTTAATTTCTGTTACCCCCCTATCTGTCTACAGAAACTTAATATCTTTTCTCTACTTTTGTTAATTTAAACTATCCTCCTTATGTTATTAACTTGGCTTATCAAAAAGCGAAGAAAAAATTCTATAATAGTTCCCCTCCTACCTCTAAAAATAACCTAACTTATCTTCCGATCCCATGTAAATTAAATTTTAATATTAAGAAACACATTCCAAATAATACCTGCTTTACAAAAAACAATTCCATTCCGTTAAAAAGAATTTTTAAACCCCCTAAATCAACTAACCATATATCCCAATGTATTTATGAAATCCCATGTAATCAGCGTTCAAGTATTTATATATGTGAAACTCATGTCTTCTCCAGAAGAATTTATCAGCATAAACAAGACCTACTAAATGATTCTATCAACTATGCTTTGAAATTTCACCGAACAGCCAACAATCACAAAATTAACATAAAAGAAGCTTTCCCTGTTAAATTTTGTAACCAGGTTAAAAAAAAGAAAAAATATTGAATCTGTTTTTATTTATAATATGGATAATTTCAACAAAGCTCCGGGAGACTTCAAACTTGATAAAATTCAGAATTCTTTTCTACTTTCTTCAGGATGTTTGTGGGATATCAAGAGAAAGGACACATGAAGACCAAATAACCTATAGAATCAGTCTTTTACTTATTATCTGTTTATAAAATTTTGTGTTTAGTTCAATTAAAGTTGTTTTCTAAAGAGGCCCTCTTAGTGTAAAGGGCGAAAGCTAAAAAATTAACTTTTGTAAATAGTTTTAAAATGCTATTATTTTATAAATTGTCTTCAATGTAAATAACATGTTGTTTAATGCCAAAGGTCCATCAATTAATAAATAATTCTGTTTAGAAAAAAAATAAAAGTTTCTCAATATATATATATTCAAAGTGGAAGGGCCAAATATGCAGAAAGAGTATTATGATTCAAAAATATAACAGTATATATATATATTAATATATTTATTATATATACTATATATATATATATATACTTATATATATATATATATAATATACTATATATTATATTATTATATATATTATATTAATATTATATATAACTATATATATTTATATAATTATATATATACTATCTATATATATATATTAATAATATATATATATATAATAAAATATAATTATATTATATATATATATATATATATATATATATATAATATATATATATATATATATATATATATATAATTTGTATATAAATCTGACTGTTTCCCTTTAATAAATCCTGTTGAGATTCCTGTAATACAGCCTCAAATAATCCGATGCAATACAAGGTTTACACAACTGCATCAACTTTAAAACAACAACCAACGAGGAAAAACAAGGCAAAAGATTTTCTTAAATATATGATTTTCACAAATAAGTTTATTTCTTTAACAACGACATTACTTTTATATTTAAACGCTTTATAATTAAATATAGCGTCTCTATACATATCGTGAATATAAAATATCGTACCTCTACATACTATATCTAGCAAAGCAAATTAATAATGAAGCGATATACAAAGTGTTTTAACAATTATTATGTCTTATAAATGCAGAAACATCTTGAACACATTTGTTAAGTTATCACTTCCACTTTGAATTTCACTGGTAATTCTGTTTTCGTTGAGGAGACCTCTAAATAAATAGTTTTAGCAAACGAGGAATATTAAACGCAAAATAAAGACATAACCATGTTAATCTTCGGACACTGATTATAG
>JABUQX010019429.1:7500-10000 GCA_015478945.1 Trachelipus rathkii | reverse complement strand
CCGGAGGAATCAGAAGGGCTAATGACAAACTTAAGCTGAGGTTCAAACTTCAAACTGAGGTCTGATCTTAAAAATGAATTTGTGATTGTAAAATCAGCCAATAATGAGCTTAATACAAGGCTAGCATAGAAACCAGACCTTGTAAAATATACGTGCGTACAATCTTACTAGTTATATTACCCGCTCAGCTTGTTAATTATAACGACTCTTTGCTTATACATCTTTCTCTCTCCCTCTCTTTCATGTATATCTATACCCTTCCTCTCTCTCTTCCTAACTTCACCCACCTTCATATAACGCCAGTGTTCACTAGCGTCATTTTATGACATCCATACATGTATAATCCGTTTCTCGTTTAACATTTATATTTGAATTACTTTCATATATTCAATATTTATATTTCGTTTTCTTTTTTAAAAGTTGGCAATTATATTTTGACATGTTTTCTTTTAAGCTGAAACACATATTTTAGCATTTAAAATTCACATCTCATTTTCATTTTCCAATCGTCATCTATTATACTGTATTTTAATATATTTTCTTTAAAACTGAAACATTTAAATTTTTGAATATTTATTATTCACATCTCGTTTTCTTTTTGTAAACTTCAACTATTACATGTTAATATATTTTCTGTTTAAAACTGAAGGGAGAGATGTAATGTTTCACATATTTAATATTTAAACCTTGCTTTCTTTTTGCAAACCTTAACTATTATATATAAATATTTTTTGTTAAAGCTGAAATATTTATATTTTCACATATTTAATATTCACATCTGGTTTCCTTTTCTGATAGCTATTTTTAATATTTAAATATTTCCATTTAAAATGAAACATTTATATTTAATATTTTATTTATGTCTTGTTTCTTTTGTATTCATTAGCTTTAAAATTTAAATATATTTTTTTAAGGTGAGCTTTAATAAATATATATTCTCGTTTCTGAACCCTGGGGGTTTACCATTTATATTTTGAAAATATTTTAGGGTAACCTGGAATTTTAAAATTTTGCAATTTTATTTTCTCTGTTAAAGGAATATTTTTACCGATTTTCCTTTTCGCAAATTAAAATTTAATATATCTGCATAACCGAATCTGAGCATTAACTAAATTTTTCCTCAAAGTTTAAATTTTTAATAAAAATTTGTTTCATTTTTAAATTATTAAAAAGTTTAAAAAGTTATTTTTTTTTAGTTTTAAAATTTTTAATAAAATTTTTGCTTATTGATCCTAAAGCAGTAAAGCAGTAGCACCAAACCACCCACCCTTCCTCATTATTCCATGATAATTTGATATTACTGCTGTCTATGTCATTATAGTATATATATATATATATATATAATATAATATATATATATAATATTATTTATATATATATTATATTATATATAATATATATATATAAGTATCCCGTTTTGTATTACAAAAACTCTCGCTTGTTGCGTACCTGTTGCTCAATTTTATTTTCCCAATTCTCACGGTTTGGTCATATTAATTTTAATTAAACTTTCACATAAAGCTTACATAAAATATATTAACAATCATTTAGTTTATTCCTTCATTTTATATTTCTTACACATTAAACATATATTTTTCAAAGAAGACTTTAATATCTGAATAACTTTTTAATACGTCTTACTAAAACACATTTAATACGCTAAAAACACATGTCGAACATGACTCATACAAGAAAATTATGCTTATCAGCATTAAGCCCATCAAGAAAAGTATGCTTCTCGCATTTTAAGCTCAATCAATATCAAAAGCCTGTGGCAATATGCATATAATACATTTGTTTTGGATATATATACTTATATATTATATATAGTAATTATATATATATTAATAAAAAAGATATATATATATATTAATATAGTATACTATATATATATATATGCATATATATTATAATATTATTTATATTATATATATATATTTATATATATATATATGTTATATATATAATATATACGTTAAATATATAATACATTATATAATATATAATTATATTTATTAATAATTATATATATAATATGTAATAAATATATATAATAATATATATAAAAATATCATATATCATTAATAAAATACTAATAATATAATATAATATAATATAATATTAATATATTATTATATATTAATTAATATATATAATATATAATATTATATAAGTATATATATATATAATATATATATATTTTATAATATATATATATACTATATATATATATATATAATATATGTTGGGGTTGTGTGTGTGTGTGTGTGTGCGTGTGTAGGTGTGTGTGAGTGTGTATACGTATTTACTTACTAATATTTAACAATAACTTAAATTAACTTAGCATATGCTATTTAAAAACTTAAAAATATTTAACTAAAGGTATCCTAAACGACTCTTCTGACTTATTACTTTTAAAATTTAGAGATTAAATTATAGAATCTGGTGATATTTGGTAACTGTGCATGTTGCGACATTTGGCAGATGCACATGTTTTCAG
>JABUQX010019429.1:0-2500 GCA_015478945.1 Trachelipus rathkii | reverse complement strand
TATTATATATATATATATACTATATATATTATACTATATATATACTTATATATTATTATAAAGTATATATATATATATATATTATATGCCCTCGGGGATTGATTGATTGATTTTTTTTTTTTGGGGAATCTAATTACGGGGGGTAATATCTAAGGATGACCCTAAAATAAGCACCAGACCCACTATTTTATATATATATATATATATAATATAATTAATATATATATATTATATATATATATATATATATATATATATATAGTATATACTATATATATATTAATATATATATATAATATATATATATTAAATATATAATAATAGTATATATATATATATATATATAATATTATAATAATAGATGGGTACCTTAAGATCAATAACCCTATATTTTCTGGAATCAGGAACAGCCTGAAGGAAGACCCAGTCCAACTCTAATTAAAATTCGAAGAAGTTTTTTAAAATTATGATATATATATATACTATATATACTATATATAATATATATAATATAATATATATATATATAATATATTAATAATATATATATATATAATATATATATATATATATATATATCATATATATACATATATTATTATAATATATATATATAAATATATATATATATTATATAGTATATATATATATATATATAGGAGACAAGTTAAGTTTTTGGAAAAAAATTATGAAATTTTCTGTTAATAACAACCTCAGTTTGGTGTAGTAACAACGCATTAGTAGTATAAGAGAAAGTTTGAGTAGTAGTAGTAGTCAGCAAATAAGGGTCAGCGACAATCATTTTTTAGTTTTTACACAGTTTAGGCGTACTGTTGTTTGAAATTTTGGCATCACTTACAAAAACTTAATTTTCTTAAAATTTAGCATAATTATATTATATTATATATATATATATATATATATTATATAATAAATATAATATATATATATAAACTATATATATTATATATATTATTATATATATATATATAAGTAATATTTATTAATATATATATATTATATATATATACTATATATAATAAGTATATATATAGGTAGTAAGTGACTCTCAACATATTTTAACATAACTGTAAGTTTAGGTATTAAAAACCATATATAGTATAATGAAATATATATATCATATACTATACTATATAATATATATATATATATATTGAATATATATATATTATATATAATATATATATATATATATATATATATATATATATTTATATATATATATATATATATATATATATATATATATATATATATATATATATAATATATATATATATAAAAATTTAATATTAATATTAACCAGATTATTTAAAAAAAAAAAAAAGGTAAATATATGGTAGTAACAAGAAGGTCTCGCAGCCGACATTTCTGAGTTTCTAACGCCAGTTAAAGCTGCGCTCTTTGAGTATCAAGTACACGTAGAAGATAGCTAATTAAAGCTGTTGTACTAAGACCATATGTGCATTACTTCGTGAATACGATAAAACAAAGATGGCGGAAAACAGGATTCGAGATAAGATTGATGGTACATGCTGCGAAGAGAGAGATAGATGAGAATGATTCGAGGTGAGATTGAGGTAGTAATTGATTGAATGTCATCGACCCGAGCAAGCAAGGAGGGGGGGGGCCGAGATGAACGTCCTCAACCCAAGGGCAGACAACCTCCCTAGGGGTTCCCCTTACCTCCAGCCCCTTCTGACCAAGGGCCAGGTCAGAAACCCCTATACCGCTCTCTTATGCAGCATCCAAGTTAGTATGAGGAGCTACCTCCCCCGCGGGTCGAAACGTCCACCATATATGCTAAAAGACAGTCACGCTGGACAACACATTGAAACTTACAATTGAAGCTGCCTTACTGAGCGCAAGCTGCTTGTAAACAAGAAGACGTCGCAAAATTTGGGCGGTTTCGAAAGCTCATACCCCCATGAAGCAAATGGGAAGGTGCAGAAATACGAACACTCCCCATGTGGGAACTGAAGGTCCCCGCAACGATCCAGATCAAACAATGGACAGTCCAAACCCCTGATTGGGCCACCCACCGCGTGGCAACCGCAGTCAAGACAGCCCTACCTGGAGGACGGAAGGAATAACGCCTCACAAGTACAGCCCACAGGGCAAAATACTGAATTAGGCATTTCCACCATCAGGAACGATGCCCCCATCCTACACTGGTACAGGCATGCACTGGTAATCCATACTAACTTAACCACCCTACGCTTAATCCCGGAACAATGCAATGGATATCCTTTTCAGCCCCAACCAATCGTGAGTTCCATACTAAGTCTCATCTAATTTGTTTAAGGGGGCTGGTATATACGTCTGAACCCTAAGTTTTTAGAGCAAAAATGCAAAAAATTTCACTGTTTTTTTTATTATCTAATTATTAGTAAAAATTCTTCTCTTACATCGCAAAAATGGGGGGGTTGGAATTTTTTTTTTGTTTGGAAATTCTGAGCGGAGCGGAGCGGAGCCGGAT
>JABUQX010019428.1:45000-47066 GCA_015478945.1 Trachelipus rathkii | reverse complement strand
CAAAAGAGAAGATTTTTGCTTGTTGTCTATTAGTTGTTGGTTTATTATGAGTGAGTTAAGTAATGTAGTCATGAAGAGTACTGCTTCTGTGCATACATTCTACACATTATATTATTTATTTATTATATTATTATTATTAAATTTAATATATTATATTTTATATATATAATATATTATTTTAATTAATTATTATATGTATCATATTTATTATTATATTATTATTATTATTAATTATTATTAAATTATTATATTTTATTTTTATATTAGTATTTAACCATTCAAGATTTATATTGTTTATCGGAATATTTAAATTTATATATTATATTAATTTATTTATAGAAAGTATCATTAATCTATATGTTAGTTCGTTATAATAGTATTTTTATTTATAGAATATTTTTAATTTATATTATGATTGCTATTGATTTTTATTTTTGGCGTATTTTTATTTTTTAAATTATTCTTTTTCTAACATATATTTATGTGTTCTATATTATTATTCCCTTAATTTTTATAAAAGTCATTTCAACAAGATTATTAATTTAATTATATTATTATTTTATATAATTTATATTATTATTATTCTTTATTGTATTACTTCTTTTAATTATTAATAGTATTTCTAATTTGATTTATTATTGTATATGTAATTTATTAATTTTAATTAATTATATTATTATCTTTAATTATTATTATTATTCCAAAAATATAATTTTTATTAATATTCCTGTCATTTAATTACAGTTATTCTTTATTAACTATACGTTATTTATATATATTAGTTTAATTAATTTAATATACTATCTTATCAAGAATATATACGGTAATATTATACCTAAATGGATTAATTCATAATTATGCATTATTATTATTATATATTATTTATTAAATTTATAATATTTAAGTTGCTATTATTAAACTACTTTCCTTAAATATTTCAGATATCTTATTATAGATATTTTTATTCTTTATTTTTTAATAAACGTTTTCATGAAGATTATTTGGATTTATTATTATTAAATGTAATTTTGAAATTAACATCCAAGCAAATTATTAAACTTAATTATGTATAATCTATTTTGTATTATTAATTTAATTATTTGATTATTTATAATTGATTATTTTGAAATATTATGTATTATTAAATTCCATTTACTGTTATTGATTATTTTCTTGAAATAGTGACGAGTTGTCTAAAGATGTAAAATTCTTTTGAATTTAATGTATATTATTATTTATATTATTATTATGTATTATGTATTATATTATATTATTATTATATAGATTTATATTAATTATATATTATTTAATTTATTTATAATGTATATTTATTACTTATTAAATTTGTTATTTAAGGATTGCATAACTTTGCCTTCGAATCTAAGACTGAATCATTGAAATGGTAATTTAGTTTATATTTAATGTCATTATAGATTAAGTATTATTAAGCTAACAAGTATTAGTTTGTTTGTTTTTACTTTTCATTACACGAGCGTGTCTTGTTTTGTATACATATTGTAATAAATTGGACCTTATTTATTTATGTATTCATCCTTTACTCACATTCATTTATAGTATGATATTGGAGTCTGCTGTCATTGTATTATTGATCTAGTTGGTTTATATTTATGTATCCTCTGCGCGCTAGAGTTAGTCAATCAGATTAAATGAGGATAGGGATATTTTGTTGGGAGTCTTGGGTGGAGTTTGTTTTGTTTTGTAAACCTAGTGTAGGAAGCAGGGCCCATTGGTGACAGGGAAAAGATCGCGAGCGATGTCTAGATCATATTATCCTATGATGTATTTGTTAATAAATAATATATTAGTATTCTCTGAGAACGTCGATGTTAATTCTCTTTGTCTGAGAGTACTCAATTGCTGTGTGTGTGACTCCTATTATATCGGTATATTTTTATTTGTCAGCATCTTTAGATTAATCATCTATTCATTTATATTGAGTATAAGTTTGTGATCGTACCATATTATTATTTGGAGACAAATTTAAATTAATTTATTTTTTACTATTTAATATATCATTATATATAGATATTATTATTATTTATATT
>JABUQX010019428.1:30000-37500 GCA_015478945.1 Trachelipus rathkii | reverse complement strand
TTCGATTTAGTATATATTATTCTAAAGATTCAGTACTTATCCTTTTATAATTATTTATTATTGTTTAATGGTTATATTATTATTATTTTTATTATTATTTATCAATTTATTATATTAATTATTATTGATTAATTTATAATTATATATTATTATTATAATTATTATATTTATATATTAATTATATTAATGTCCTTATATAAAAAAGGACTCTCGTATTCCGATTTAGAATATTAATCATAATTATATAATATATATATATACCTATAGATAATCTATATTAATATATATATATATATATATATATATATATAATATAATCTATAATATATATATTATATATATATTATTAATTAATTATACTATATATTAATTATATATATATATATATCATAATATTAATTAATATATATATAATAATATATTAATATATTATATTATATATAATATCATATGATATATATAAATATAATAATTATTATATATATATATATAAATAATATATATATATTATATATATATATATATTAATATATATATATATTAATATATATAATTAATAATATATATTATATAGACATTTATATATATATTAATAGTAGTTGACAATCTATTCATTATAGGTTATAGGTTATATTATAATTTAGGTAAGTTTGATTAGGTATTATGAGTTTAGTTTAGTTAGTTTGGTTAGGTTAGAGTAAGGTTAGGTATTTATGTATTATCTACTACAAAAAATTTAATGATATTTTATAAATTATAAAAATTAAATATAAATATAATATATAACGGTATATACTATTTAATTTAATTATGATTTTCCGCTCCTGAGGAGTTCAATCACACTATTAATAAATATAAGCCATATATATTATGATATATATATATATATATAATATATATATTAATATTATAATATATATATTATATATATATATTAATATATTAATTATATATATATATTATATAATATATATATATATATATATATATTAATATATATAATTATATAATAATTTAATATATATATTAATATATATATTATATATAATCATAAATATATAATATATATATATATATATATTATATATATATATATAATTATAGTTTATAATAATATATTATAATAAGTTTATGATATAATATATATATATATTAATTAATATATATATTAATTAACTAAACATGAAATAATATACAAATATACAATACAAATATACGTACATAATATAAAAAATCATAATTAGGAATCCTTCTTAATAATAAATCAATAACTAAAATACATAACATATATTGAGCGTAGGAATAAGAGCATCAAAAATACATAATCACAAATATACAGAATGAATTTATTGTAAAATAGAAATCACCAAATATTCACATAAAAAAATCTAAACCAACTGAAATGAGAAATTTTGTGACAAATCAAATAATAATATGTACGCAATAAAGTATTACCAGTCTTAGAAAAGGTTAAGTCAGTAAGAAAGGTAAAGACTAAGAAATGACTAGAGCTGAATTCTAATGTTAAATATTACAATATATTTTTATAAATGTTTATTTACAGTGAATATTAAAAGAAGTTTATATTATTAAAGTTATGAATCATGTTTGATGTTAGTTGGAAATAATAAAAAAAATAAAAAGTTTTCATTGTTATTATAATTATAATTATATAGTAATATATATAGGTGTTGCATATTACATATACAAGTAGTATAACAACAAGAGATCGGAGAGGAACTTCCGAATACAAAAACTTTGGCGTCGTAACGCAAGATGAAACTCTAATATATAACGTATTTAGATATACCACCAAAACTTATCAATTATTAGCGATTAACCCGGTGAGGAGATACATATATATATAGTAAGTAACAATACTGCTTACCTTATGCGATAACTGAGTGAGTAGATTATCTAAAATTGAATGTATTATAGACGAAACTGATGTTATCATAGAGATATACTTTAATATAAATGAATTATATAATTATATGTATTAATAAATAGTATATATATATATTATATTAATATATATAATATACTATATAAGTATATATTATATATATATTATATAATATAATATATATATATATAATATATAATAAATATATTATATATTATATATATATAATATATATATATATATGATTGATGTATGAAATGTACAAACTGCAAATTAGATTACAACAAATCCTTAGAAAGATTATCCTGAAAAAGTTACGAATCGCCAACATTTCAATATTTATCAATTTTTCATGTATAAAAAAAAAAATTTCTTTCATGCAAACTTACACTAGGTATGCTTTACTAAAAAGATAACAACGTACAAAATAATCACTATAGGTGAATATTATTCAGTATATTGTAAAATTTAATATGTAAAATAATATTATATTATATATATAATATTAATAAATATAATTAATATATTATATATAATATAATATATATATATATAATATTATATATATATTGATAATATATTATTAAATAATATTATATATAATCATAACAGGTGGGTCTGATATATATAATGGGTACGGATACCGGGTAGGTAGCCTCTACCTCTCAAATATAATGGTTTTAGGCTTTTAAATTTGAAATTAAATTAAAATAAAAAGTATTAAATATATTAAATTATTAATAAATTATTAAGATTTTCCCAAGTTAAAATAAAAAGAACTATATATTTTAATTAAAGTAATAAAATTAAATATATAAGATACAATATACAACAATTAAATATAATCAGCTATAAAATATATTGAATTCCATTATTATATTAAGAAATTTATCATTACCGCTAATTACTCTGTATCTTAGAAGTAAAAATCTACTATTTACCATATACATACTATAGGGTACTATAGTACGTAATGACGTTCATTTTTAACGTAAACTAATTATAAGTATAGCGGGCTATGAGTATCCGTCATTAACTACTATAATAATTATAATAATAAAATAATCGATATATATATATATTAAAATATATGCTTTTTGTTATTATCTATCGCTCAAACTTGGAAGATACGAAATATGACAGGCCGGTCATAGTAGAAATTTCAGACCATCTTGTAAATTTATTTGTATTATCGCATGGAGTGACTAGATTGTCTGATATTAGAATATTAATACTTTACGACTGTATTACGTAACGTTGAAATATACTGTATAAGTGATAATTTTTCTTTCACTTATATACGATACAGATGAGTTTAATAAATTTATCAGCTTGTGAGTATCGCGTGAGTTACCACAAGATTTTATTTTTTAAGGAAATTGTCATATATCTAGGAGAGATAAAACTGAGACGTAAAACACAACATACAATCCATAAATTATTAACGTGACAGCTTATTGTTAACACACAAAGAGACTAGTCTTATGGCCTATTAAGAAAATTACATTTCAATTGAGATCTGAGTTCAGAAGAATAATTATATGTCTAGTTGGTCAATTATTCATTGCGAAAATCTTATAAGTAACTTATTTCAATTCAATATAATTTTATCATATTATATAATTGTATAATTAGTATTAACTTATTTTAGAATCTGTTAATTAATGTTGATTTTTATTTTATTTCTGAGTGAGTTAGGGATCCTCCCAACTCATACCTGTTATAATTTATATTCATTATAATATTTAATATAATTAATTCATTATTATTATTATTATTATTTATCAGAGATTATTTCTTATTAAGGGAACCATTTTTATTTATATATTATATATTATTATTATTATTATTATTATTATTATTATTAATTTTATTATTATTATTAATTATATTATAATATATTTATTATTATTACTTATTATTTAATTTAAATTTAATTATATAATTATTAATTTATTATTATATATTATTATTTAATTATTATTATAATCTATCATTTATATATATATATTATGATTATTATTATTATTTATTAATTATATTTATAATTTATTAATTAATTATTATTAATTATAATTAATAATTATTATTAATATTAAACTTTTATAAATATCTTTTATTTTTATTTTATAATTATCATTATTATAATCTTACTGTTATTTAATATATTATTATTATTATTATTATTATTATTTAATATAATTATTATTATTATTATTAATTATTATATTTTATTTACTAATTATATTTAAATTTTAATAACTGCTGTTATTTTAATTATATTAAATTTAATTATATTTATTATTCAATATCCTTTTAACATTTGGTAATATTATTATATATTATTATATTATTATTATTTTTAATTTTTACATTCCCTACTATTATTTCAATTATATCTTAATTGTATTATATTTATTAACTTTATAATTTCTTTCCATCCTCTGATTAATACATATATTATTAATTCTTTTGTTAAGTAACTTCGTAATTTTATCTTATTATTATAATCAATTACTTTATTTTATGATAATTTCGGTAATATTATGTAATTCTACTTCTCTCTACAACCATATTAAATCACCTTTATCCTTCAATATCTATACTACTACCCTTCACCTATACAATAATACCCATACTCTCATCTTCTCATCTCCCTATCATTACCCACTTACTCGTCTACTTCTAAAGATTCTCTCTCACTTCTACTCATATTTAGGTATAATTGGATAATAATTTGCATATTAATTTTTTAGCATATATATTTATGTATTTATATTTTATTTAAGTATTTAAAATATATTAATTTTAAATATAAATTTTCTGATGTTATGTTTTAATACAATAGATCATAAGGCTTCTTATAATATATACGTAGTCGGTAGATATATACGATTCATGACGTCTAGACAATACGTCATCAGGTATAAAGTTCATGAGGAGTGGGTTAAAGATACATATAATTAATTTATCAGAAAATAATAGCATAACTCTCTCTCTTATCAATCTATCTCTCTCTATTCATCTCTATATTATCTTATCTCTCTACTTCTATCTCCTTACTCATTCTCTATTAATCTTCATCATCTCTAATATATCTCTCTTACTAACAATTATATCCCTATATTCTACTCTCTTCTATTGAGGTTTATTTTTTCGTGTAATCCTTGAATCTGGAGTAATGAATCACATATATGACTTCTCTCTCTCTCTCCTCTCTCAGTCTTATATTACGTATTATCATAATATAATATACATCCTAATCTACTATGCTCTCTACTATCATCTCATCTTCTCTATCTATCTGAATCTCTTACTTACTCGTTTCTTACTTCTTTCTCACTTACTATATATATACTTACTACTCCTCTTCTCGTTCCATTATAATTAGGAGATAGTTTTAGTATGATTCAGATGTAGAAAAACCTTAAAACTACACACTTATCAAGGGAATAAGTTAAATATGTATATATAGTGTATTGAGAAATCTCACCTCAAGATAGCTGAGGTTCCGTATAACTCGCTATGCTAAAGGGCGAACTACAGCCCCCTAAAGCACAGAACAACAACGAACTTAAGTTAGGTTAGTGAAGAATGTTTTCTGAAGACGCCTACAGAATATATTATTAATTATCTATTAGAATAGTATTTAGTGGGGGGGATATAAGTGAAGGTGGGTAGACAATGGTATATCATTACCTTCTGAATCAGTATCGTCAGATAAGAATAACAGAGACTAGGTATTGTGTAGTTGTGCGTTATTTCGATATACATATAGTTGACATAAGATAATTATTAATGTGCTCTAGTACTAGCTAATCTTAGGTTAAATATATAAAAGTTCTGAGTTTAATTTTGTTAGCATATTAGAAAAACAACCACGATTTTTACTTTATTAACCCTATTACAAAATAAAGATCAGTAAGGTCAGTGTTGACACCAAAAATCAACATATCTATCCCTGGTATTATATATAATATATAATATATATATAGGATATATATATATTAATGTATCTATATTATATATATATATATACGGGTATAGTATATTATATATAATTAAATATTAATATATATATATAATATAAATATATATTATATATATTAATTAATATATTATATATATAATAATATATATCTAATTTTATAATATATAATATTATATTATAATTTATGGCTTTATAATAATAAAAATAAATTTAAAATTATACAATAAAAATTATATAAATTCTATCGCTAATTAGTCATTACGAGTTAATATAGATTTACAAATATATGTATAGTAAGTCTCAGAAATGCTAGTAATGTATAGTTATCTCAATAAAAAATACATACTAATGGGCAGTTAAAAGATATTGAACCGCTCTCTCTCTAAGGCGTAATATATAATAAATAAAAATAAATAATATTTATCACATCAGTATAAATTTCTTCACTTTTTTTTTCTTTATTTTTTTTTTCTTCTTTCATTACTTTTTTTGGATAGTAATGAAAGGTAAGTTATAAAGTTAAATACGCGTATAAAATATGTTAATTTAATTAATATGATGGTATATTAGTATTTATATAATTGATTGTATTTTCTATCTTTGAGTGGTAGGATGTGGGAGAATTATTGATCATTATAAAGCTTGTATTTATAATATATTATATCACCGCATATACTACCCGACTCTGACCTCCAGTTAACTCCATACTTCGAACTATATCAATCCGATATTTATCTATAACATTTATTAAATATATATATAGCAGACAATGTACTATACCGATGAAAATATATTATCCATCCGCAGCACTACTGGACATCTCTCTAGCGCAGAGCTTGCAAAGTTGATCCTTGGGTAGAGGGAGTAGATATAGTTATAAATTTGAAGCTTATAGTCTACCATATGGTCCGACTAGAGGAATAATATAAATATTGATCTAGTACATGTAGTAATAAATAATGGTACGATAATATATTATATTAATATAAAAATATTAAATTATATAATATTTATTAATATATATAAATATATATTAAATAGTATTATATATTATATTATTATATATATATATATATATATATATATATATATATATAAATATATATATATATATATTAATAATTATAATAAATATTCATAATATATAATAATATAATATAATATTAATATTATACTATTATATATTATTAATTATTAATTATATATATTTATTATTTAGAATATTATATTATTTTAATCTATAACAATATACCAATGATATCAATATAATACTATATATATCTCTAGTACACTATATATAACTATCATAGACATATATTAACTAGCCTGTCAAAAAGGCTTGTTAAATACAGATTTTTTTTTTTTTGATGATGTCCATCATTTATGGTAATTCTAAATTATTCACCTATTAAATATATATATTACACATTAACTATATGTATTACTAAGTACTTCCAGGAACGATGTAGAGTTGAGAAAATCTATGAAGAAAAGTTAATTAGTGTCCAAGATTTTGAGTTAGTTGATACTAATAATATGAGAGGAAGAGTAGGGGGGATATAAGGTCATGGATCCAGTAATTTTAAATGGAGGGTATTACTGA
>JABUQX010019428.1:22500-25000 GCA_015478945.1 Trachelipus rathkii | reverse complement strand
TATATATATATATGATATATATATATATATACTATATATAATATATAGTATATATATTATAGAGAGAGAGAGAGAGAGAGAGAGAGAGAGAGAATTCATCATTAAAAGTCGATGGTGGAAGATTATCATTAATAATTTTTATACAAAAAAGCTAATTTCCCCTGCTTTAGCTGTTCCCCAACCTAGTTTCTAATGGGCTGGCACAAGTCCAAAAGTTGAAAATAACCTTTCAACATTAGCATTTGATGAAGTTGCTGAAAATATGCTTACTATTTTATATATAACCTTCTCATCTAATTTTTCTTTGAGAAATCTGTACCAAGATGAAGGAGTCACTGCTGACAACAGAGACTCATCAAATAGGTAACACTTTTATGAAATGGAGGAGAATTTGCTCTTAAATTTATACAAACGGGCATCAATTCAGGATACTCATTTTCCATAAATTCCATTGCTTTTGAATGCTCATCCTCTGGAAGTACTGCGGTCTGATATCTTGGATTAAAAATATACGCCAATAAGTGAGCTTCTGTTTCTGCCCGATGATACCTCCGTCTACTTTTGCTAAAATCTGTCTGTTGAGTGGTGGATTAAGCTGTTCTAGCTCTATGTTCATAGTTTTTCCAAATATAAACAGCATCACTTAGTTTATAGTCATTGCCTTCTAGCTTGGTTAATGTTGTGGCCACACACTCCACACATGAGTGTTTATGTATAAACTTTTGAAATGGTGCATCGGCAGTGGGCCAGAAAAAAATATTCCAAAGAGAGCTAAATAAGAAACAAGTTTTAAACATATATATTTTTCATATATATATATATATATATATATAATATATAATCATATTATTATAATATATATATATATATATATATATATATATAGATAATATATATATATTTAATCATTCTCACAATAATATAAAATCAGCAGAAAATTTTTATTGCCTTTCAGTTACTCTTCAATTGAAAAATGAGAAAACCATATTCAAACATCCTAAAGAAAACCATTAATAAATATATTTTTTAAATATTGTTTGTTATGGTTTTTTTGATGGTTTAAACCATTGATTTTTTTATGTGGTTTAAACCATGTTTAAAACCAAGCGTTTAAACCAAATGGTTTAAACCATCCCACCCTGATATATTATATATATATATTATTATTAATATATATATAATATATATATATATTAATATATATATATATAGTATATATATATATATATAGTATATATAATATTATAGAAGAGAAAAACCCACAATTACAAAGTTTATAAAAATTTATTATAATAAATTTCGTAAACGTGACTGTCCACTTCATTCAGCTAAATATGACTAAAAATGCATTTAAAATTTAACAAGTATTACTGTATTTTAAATAATCTATAATAAATTATGTAAAAATAAATGTTAAAAAATAATAAATGTTCTTAATATAAGGATTTTCCTAAATATTGCTCATTTTAATTTTTTACTTTTTTTTTTTTAATAATTTTCATTAGCATCCTTGGGAAAATCCGAAATTTATTTAATATTAGTTACTTCAAAACAAGTACTATCATAATCACCTCTAACTTTGTTGAAATTTTTGTAGTTGTTAATATAAAAACTCTTACCAAATTTTCTTTTCTATAGGTGTTATTAATATTAATAATTTAATAGTGGGCAGAGTTCTTATATAAATATATATATATATTATATATATATATATATAATATATAGTATAATATATTATATATATATATAATATATGATATATATATATATATTAATAATATTATATATATATATATATAATATTATATATATATTATTATGGTGAAATTTAAGCAGGGTTCTGATTTATATCTAGTATTATATCAATATACTGACACCAGTCAAAAAAAGAAAAGGTATCGAAACCATGCCTCTAGTCCTTTCTGTCATGCTAAATCAAAAATTTAACAAAACATAAAGCTACCCCAGCAAAACTACCCCCCCCCTCCCCCCATAATCAACGCTGGCTAACCTATCAATGAGCTCTTTGACGAAAATAAAATGGATATCACTTAATATTTTTCCTATTCCCCTCCCCCCCGCACTCAAAAAATTATAATCGATATCAATTTTATTGTCGGCAAAGAGCTATTGATAGGTTAGCAGCGTTGATAGAGGTTAGTTTTGCTGGGGTAATAGCTTATGTTTTGTTAGGTATTTTTAAGGTTAGCAATTACTGAACGATAGAAGCTTATTTTTGGTCACTCACTGCTTTTGACTGGTGTCAGTATATTGATAGAATACTATGAATATAAATCAGAACCCTGCTTAAATTTCACCATATTATAAATATAAATATATATCTTGGATATATAGAACGGCAATAATTTTTAAATAAATATACACATTATTATTAATGTATATATATATATATATATTAT
Organism: Trachelipus rathkii; assembly: GCA_015478945.1. Taxonomy (NCBI): domain Eukaryota; kingdom Metazoa; phylum Arthropoda; class Malacostraca; order Isopoda; family Trachelipodidae; genus Trachelipus; species Trachelipus rathkii. The sequence goes on along the minus strand of JABUQX010019428.1, from coordinate 22,580 downwards.
TATATATAAATATAATATGTATATGTATATTAAGAACTCGCACCTATTAAATTATTAATATAATAAACACCTATAGAAAA
>JABUQX010019428.1:0-17500 GCA_015478945.1 Trachelipus rathkii | reverse complement strand
ATATGTATATATATATATAATTAATATATAGATTATATATATATATATATAATATATGAAATGAGCTATGACGAGATAATTACTATAGCGTAAATATTCTTGGAATCGTCAATACATATAAGCTTTAAATTACAAACATCTTTTCGAAAGACTCTATAGCAACATACATTTTAGGTCATTTTCTCTCAATTTTTTTAGCTTTTACAGATATCTTACATTTATTACACTCATTTCAAACATTTGTAATATAAGTTTCATAAAAATCGCCTGAGGCTTGGCGATCGTGTATTAATATTAAGTGCCTAAATACATTGAAACTTAGAAGCTTATATTATCACAATGTACATGGCAAGCATGCATTCGCTTACCGTAATTAGGGAAACTTCGTTTTATAATTTTAGTTTGGGACGAAGTAGAAGTCTTGAGTGAATACTATTTCCGTAGAATAGGGTAAAGTTGTAGGATAAATATGAAAGCTAATTATTCGAATTAAAAACGTACTTTATACAAAACTGCTGCACTGACTCTACGTCTTTAATATTGATATTTTAGTATTTGACATATGGTATTTTTTAATGTTACTTAATTCAATTATTGAAAATTTTACAATATATATAGTATCTATTTAATAATAATATATATATTAATATAATTATATATTATAATATTATATATATAATATATAATGTATATATATATATATATATTATAAAGATATTATAATCAATTTATATATATATATATAATTATAGATATATATTAATATACACATATATAGAGATAATATTATATACAATGTATTTAATATATATATATATATAACCTGTAGTTGATAATATATATATTTAAGTATAGGTATATAATATATATTACAAGATGAATTTGTGATATAATATAAAGTTTATAGTCTCCTCTTTATCCGATTTGATGAGATTTTATATCGAGAATATAATCCTTCAGCTCCTTAATTATTGAATCTATTTATTAGGTTATCGTGAAGTGGTTCATCGGGTATGGCTAATCTAAAACTGAGCTTAAGTATATGTATATATATATATCTTGATTATTAATTATAATAAATTATATCTTATAAATTTTCTTTCTATTTCCTACTGTTTTAATATTAAATTTCATTATCATAATTCAAATTATAATATAATTTACAATTATATAAGTAGATTAGTACTCTTTACATTTAACCTTTCTAAGTGTACTTAAAAATATTTGAGCCACCCAATTTTTAGAGAATATATATAATTGCACTGCTGCCATACCCTAAATAGATAATCTCACATTAATGTAATAGTAAAATGATTAAATTGATTAGTTGAGCATTATGTATATCATTATCTATTGAAAATAAATATAAAATAATCTTGATCATGGTTTTAATAGGCAATAATAATAAATTCCAATGGTAGCACTATTTTATCTGCATCTAAAAATCTGAATAAAAGTACGCATTACTATTGTGTGTTTATCAATATCTAATGAGATCGAGGTTCCCTTTCTTTCTATTAATTAATAGGGTGACTCCCTAGATCATATTATGTGATTAATATTAGTAGTTTAATACGCGACAAATATATTTGTAGAGTATGACAAATTAAGTTATAAGTAAGTATAGTTTAGTGGAATGTTAATAAATTACTAGGTATAAAATAAGTAAATATAATAGTGATTACAGATAACTTTAAATCATTGTTATATAAATATAATATTAGTATTGATGTGAGGTATATTATAAAGAATATAAAGAATTATTAGATTTGAGCTAATGTATGCACGACTGGTATTTATTTTGACCTCACTTATAAAAACCTGTGTATAGCTCATACTGACGAAGCTATAGGTCTTACATAATATTAATATATATAATATAAAAGATATAGAAATGATAATATATAATAATATGGTTATAATATAAATAATATTTAATATAATATATATGCGCATTACAGTCTATTAATGATTATATTCTAATGTATCGGAGTAGATATATTAAATTGATATTTTGTGAATTGCTAAAAAATTCATTTAATTTTATTGTTGACATATTTATATATTACCCAACTTAGACTGATAAATTATGATCAAGCCTCCTTCTCCCTTGCATATATGACGAGAGGCGGGTTGAGCCCCAAAGATATTTGCCACCCTTGTTAGAATGAACTATCAGAGGTGCCTCACAAGGAAGTCAATTGTATTACGTAATAACTGTTTAAACGTAGGGTCATAGGTTATACGGGTACAGATTCTGTATATATATGAGTATGATCTGTGTGTGTTTATTACTGGGAATAGGAAAAAAACTTTATAACATGACTTAAGTGCTCTACAGAGAAGGTTTGTACGTATAGGGGGTCTAACATATATTATTATGTCGTAGATTGTATCTTATTAATCTGAAGAGACGTGTGTATACCATGTCAAGCTGACGCGATTCAAATAACAAGACCCTCGAGTAAAGAGTTTCTTCATGGTGGTAGTAATGAGGTTAGGAAGATGGTCAGATGAGTGGTTGACCAAGGTTATCATCAGGGTCCAAAGTTGATCTCGGCTGTAGTGTGTATCGAGATATACAGATCTCCGAATAGCACATATAGGGCAATATGCTTGTTTGTCTATAGTAATGAAGAGATACAGTGAGAGTATTTGAGCTTGTGCATCTTCATATACTGGATGTCACTGCTATTGTGTTGCTTGATTAGTACAACCTATATGTAGAGAATAGGGATGAATGAAACTAGATATTGTTGATAGGCATTCGAGTATTACCCGGGAAACGGATACAAGCGAATAACAATATATAATTACAAGCATAATAATAGCGAATCGATTAAATAATACTTCCTAAAAATACGAATAAATTAAATTATATAATCCTTAATATAACAATTAATTTAAGCTGATAGTAGATATAACTATTTAGATAATAGTGATAATACGAATAGGAACAGGAATATTAATAATCTCAAAGAGTAGTATAATATTATATAAAAATAGATAAAATATAAGTAATTAATAATAATTAATAAATAATAATTAAATAATATAATAATAAATAAATAATAATATAATAATAAGATTACCAATAAATAATATAATAATAATATATAAAAATAATAATAATATCACGATAATAATAATAAATAATAAATTATTATAAAATTATTAAATATTAAATAATAATTATTGAATAATAAGTATAATAATTACTTATAATAAATAATAATAATGTGTGATATTTTTGCAGATAATATAATAATAATATATAATGATAAGAATTATTTCTTAAAGGGTAAATAATAATAATAATAATAATAATAAAATTACGTTTGAGATGTTGTGAATAATATGTAGATTAATGAATGAATAATAAAATAATTAATAATAATAAAATTAAATAATAATAAGCATTAGATTAGTGAAAGATATGTGTGAGATAAAGAATAAAAATTGAGATGAGTAGTGTATAAGTAATATAATAATTAATAATTAATTGAGGTTATAATGTAATAGTATCAAATATCCAAAGATAGAGAACGGTCGCTTCAATACTACACCATGACTTTGCATAAAAAGCTTAGATGATAAAAATGAGAGAATCAGAATAATTAATCTTTTTATCAAGAAATAATATGTTATGAAAGATATTTAATATGAATTAATTATATATTAAAAATAATTAATCAATTAATCATTATAAAATAATTAAATGAATAATTGAATACTGAGTAATACAAGAATGAAATAATTAATAAATATAATTAATAATTAAATTTTATATAATAACAATAATAATCAATTTTAATGATTAATAATATTTAAATATATAATTAGTTAAATAAATAATTAAATAAGTTAATAAAATTTTAAAAAAGTAACAAAAATTATTTTAATTATAATAATATATATATAAGTTAATAATAAAAAGAATAAAATATTTAATTATTTATAAAAAATAAATAAATAATGATAAAAATAATTTAAATAAGTAATAAAAATGTCATAATAATAATATAATGAATTAAATAATAATAGATTAAGAATAAAGAAAGAAATGATAAGAAATGATAATAAATTATAAGAATTATTGATATATGCATAACAAATTGCAAGATGAAAAAAAGTAAAATAATAAATAAGAACTAATAAATTTGCTAAAGCTTACTCAGAATAAGAAAACACTCAAAGATTTAACACAGACTCATGCATGGACACCGTTGTGATAAACGCATATATATATACCTTACGTAAGGAGAGTACGTGACAGGTAAGGCTATAGTGGTAAGATTACTCAAAGATATTACTTTGCAATAAGGTGGTACCCCTTAAGTGCGGGTGAAACATTCGTTTATAGATATAATATAAGATATAAAGTAATATATATATGAATATAGATATAAGATATGAATTTAATAGTTGAAATATATTTAATTTATTTAGAATTATTGAAATAGATAATACTAATGATATGCACCAAGAAGCTATAAGATATGCAAAACTTGAGAGGAACAATAATCTCAAGTTTACAGCCAAAGTATAAAGATATAATAGAAAGTTAATTATGCCTTAGATTAATAAAGATAGTAGAATTTGTTTTGCCTTACCTAATTTAATATTTTGAATGCTAATTTTAGATTAAAGATAAACTTACATTGTCTCCATTATGTACACCATAGAATTTAACCTATAATAATAGGAGTAAAGATCTATGTCTCTTAAAGGAGAAGACTCTTCCTATCGCGATATAATTAGAAAGTTAATTAGCGACGTCTCTCAAAACGGATAAAGATTTTTGAAGAATGACGGATGTGAGACTCTCAGGTTATGAATGATTATGCTCGATGTAGGTGTTTAAGCAATTTTATGACATCAGTTAAAACTTCGGTACGAAAGAATGAATCCATTGTAAATTGGGAAATGAATATCTGAGCATTTTTTTTCAAGTTTGTAATACAAGAATTTAAATAGAAGAGTATCACCTTATGTGTACATGTAATTGAAGAGCGGAGATATAGTGACAAAAGCAGGATCCCCTCTCTAGTCTCTTAGCAACCTTAGTCTAGGTGCATCTGTAATTAGATAATTAAGGTAGGAGACAATGCCTAACTTACCGTTAACCTCGCGCGTGAGAAAATAGGAGCGCGAAGCCATGGTGGGTATATATAGTAATATTATAATTTTATGATAGGGTGTAATTATATGGTTGGGGGAGATTAAAGAGGAGTAAGAGTGCTTGGACAAAATACTTAGAATATCATAAAACAAGATGTGATAATTTTTCTTTCTGTTTGGGTGTGATGGGGGGACTTCTGGAGAAGTGAGTCTGAATGCATGTGAGGTGATCTAGGAAAGAGTTTGCTGGAGACATATGGAGACTCAATTAGATCCGGATATATATGATAGTTATTATATAAGGGTGGAAGGAGAGAATCTGAATGGTCAGAATTGATAAATATTAATATTATATTAATAGTTTATAATATAGATATGTAAGATATATGAATATATAATATATATATATAATATTAGATAAAATAGATAATATATAGTATAGATATATAGAGAGAGAGATAGATGAATATATATAGATATAATGATAGATGATATATATATATATATAATAGATATATATAGATTTAAAGATAGAGAGATATATGATATTATAGTTATTATATAGTAAAAAATTATATATATATTATAATATAGAGATATAGATTTTATTATTTAAGATATATATATATTGAAATGAATAGATAGATATAGATATATATATAGATTAAGAGATATATAATTAATGAATATATAGATGAATTAGATAATGATATATAATTATAGATAAGATAATATATATATTAATAGATATATATATATATGATAGATATGAAAGAGATGAGAGAGATATATAGAGGAGGATGAAGATGAATAAGAATATATTTAATAGAGTTAATTATATAGGGTAGAATTGCTAAATAAGATTTCAGATGAGATAGACATTCATTGAAAATTAGATTTGTTATGGAGCAGATAGATACTAGAAGATATCTATTTAAGTATAGTAACTATATAATAGTAGATAGAAATAGGACGAAGACTGAATGGAATTAAAACAGTAAATTAAAATAGTTTAGTTACATCGATTTTGTTAGATAATACTTTATAAACAAGACGACCCACTGCGGGGACTTCGCACACATTGTAACAACAATACTTAAAATTGTAAATAAAGATATATATATAATATATGATTATAATGAATATAGATATAGAGAGATAATATATAGATGAATATATAAGATATATTAGATAGATAGATTAAAATATAAGATGATGAATAGAATATAGATAGATTAAGATAGATAGAGAGAAATAATAAGATTAATAGATATAGATATATATATATAGTATGTATAGAATATATATATAATATATTATGAAGATTTAATTTATATATATATAAACTGATTCGCTGATCTACTTTAGCCCATCTGGAAATATTTGTGTAGTTTATTAATGATAGATTGAACGGATAATATTATTTATTTTAAAAAAGTCATCAGTGGTAAGATAATACCTCGCGAAACACTGAGAGAAGGAGAGGGGGGATACTGCCCTATAGGTTAAAATTGGGCTACCTAGGAGATCCTAGTAACCAGGGGAGTCAAACCCTGAAACCTTTGCCTCGCTATATGAGCCACTAGATTTGAGGATTTCTTTTACTGCTTTCAGTCTAATTATTCACTCATTATTCTTTAATAAAAACAATGTCTCATTCGTCTTTGAAGAAGCGAATAGTTTATATAAGTATTATAATATATATCAGACCTTTTTGATATATGTATAACATACAAAGTCTTACTTAGAAAAACATAAGTTATAATAAAATAAATTATATTAAAGATAAATAAACTATCGACATAATTTTTAGTTACAGCAAGATGTCCTCAAGTATCACCATACGTGAAAGCCGTGAATAGTGAATTGATCTTCACATTATAATTATCCTCGAAAATTCTCATTTAACTTCACGTCATTACGTTTTGATTTCTATATAATTAACTCAAGTAAACGTAAAAATAAAATATATATAATTAAATTAATATTATAAATTGCATCCACATTACTTATGTCTCTAGGATGTAACCGATCCGTCTCTCTAACTAAAAGTCCATAACCTAAAATCAAATATAACCCTCCTTCATTTCCCAATTATTACACTGGATACATAAAAATATATTTTTGGAAAAAATCGTCCATAAGGGTTTTCTCATGACGTAAATACTATAGTGAACTATGGAATGCGCTGAGTTCAGAAAATGCCCTTGTTTTTTTTAATCAGGTCTTGGTTTGTTCGCTCCATGAACATTTAAGAAATAAATACTAGGTATTCGTTCACAAAAACCCATTCTAGCGAGAGATACATTAAAACATTCGGTTTTTCGATATTCCGTTAGTATAAGGTTAAATAAAAGTTAACGTATATACCAAATCATTCATTATTAATTATATTAATAACTATCGATATACATTTTATAAAGTTATAATAGAACTATTTATATAGCGTGACGTACACAAAATAAGGTTCAGATTCTCACATAACTGGTATAATATATATTATATATTTATATATATATAATACGTAAATCCCACGTTTCCTCATTTCCGTGTTTGTAGAGCAGCTGCTGGTTAGTACTCTACTTCAGCTGAATCACAGTACAGTATGAGTCCGCGAGCATGACTGCGTCCCACCTCCCTGTTACTCTTTCTCTTCATTGACGCATTCCTGATGAGAACCTTTACTCCCCTGCTCGTCGTACTGTGACCGCCATCCAAGTTTACAGGAAAAACTCTACCTCATGTTGAGATAACTAAGGAAAGGCATCTTATTATATATTAACTCATCATATACACCCTGAATAAAGTTTGATAAGTTTCATTTATATTCATGCTGGTGATGAGGTTGTCCGTAATTTATAATTCGTACCTTCTGATCCCAGGGAAATTGTATTTCACCACCTGAGCACAAACGATATATACCTATAAGCGACCACTTCATAGCGTGTCATGGAGTTTTCAAACTTCTGATTCCTTATAGATGAGCTACCGTATCTGTGTAGCCTATCAAAATGCTCGCCTATATCAGTGATACTATTTACCTAAATTGTGATCCATGAGGAAGGCTTACGGCTACAGGGTAGTTTGAAAGCACTCTACCCATCCTTGTCCAGAGCTGCGACTATAGTTGAATGTTATTCATTAACTCCAAGCATTTTGATGTGTAAAGCTAGTTTATATAGTGGAGAACATAATCTTTCATACCATATTAGACAGTTTGGTGAACATCAAGGAATCAGTTTATGATAGGTGTTATCGACCCAAGTTAACATATAAACATAGCTCTCGCGGCGTCCGCAAGCTCTTTTTTCTTTCACATAGTTGTCTCTTTTAGGCTCTGATCTCAGACCCTCTCCCTTACATGATAAAGCAATGGTACGTTTGAGTTTACTATCTCCAGGCATAATGTGCTACTCAACAAAGTGAATAAGTTCACAATCTTTTAAGTACGATCGCTAGCATGAATCCATTGTATGCTAGCTTAGATTTATTGATTTAGTCTCGAGTCAGGTATATATATATATTATATATATACGTACTTTTGATCATGCTCTTAATTTTCTATTACTTTGAGATTGTGGGTTCCCTAGATGAATTAGAGTCGAAACTAGTTATCCCTATGTTATTGATGACACACTTTCATCAATATAAGAGCTCTCAGCTTTATGTCATACGTATCTTAATGTAAGAGTCCCATCATGTCTCTCGGATAATAGATATAGATGCTGATACCGAGTATTAGCAAGAAGACTCGCCAGGATCAATATGTGCATGATACAAACAATAGTATCATACCTCACCTTAACGCAGAAGTATCCTCAGTGATAAGTCCTGTAATCTCATTCTATACTCGAAAGATATATATCTATTGAGATTACGTGAGCTGACCTCACTCAGTGAGAAATTTTTCCTGATGAGTCTGGTAAGTACCAAACAGTATCGGTAGAATTCTTCGACAAGCTGAATCCCGAACCAGTAATTTACTTTTAATCTCAATATGTGAAAAGGTCATGCGGACTCAATCTTGATGTTCCATAACTCCTCATCTGTATCATATCCTCCTCATATCATCATATGTACTCTCTCTAAGGTGCCTTAGTACGATTAGCGTACAGGAAGCTCTCTTGCACGTGATATTACAGAAGTCTTCTCGCTCATATGGTGAGCAACGGACTGAGCGAGGCATCTGGAAGTCGGGAGTGGCGGCTTTGTGGTACTGGAGGCGGCTCCGAGGTTCTCTCACGGGTCTATTGTAATGCCAGTCAGATAACGTCGAGGCGCTAGAACATATGCAATATATACAGATGAACCACATGAGAGATCAAACTCGAGTTCTCACCTACAATATCGATCCGGAATCCCAAACTTCAGTGAAGATTGTCCGATGTCCCTTCGTTACACCGCCGTGAAATATTCCACGCACTTCTTTGATCAACACGTGTTAGCGTGCCCAGGACTATTATCATTTGAGTCCACCCCAGCTCTTAGACTTGATAGTAAGATACCGTTAGGCGCTCGCTTACTAACATAATAAGCTGTGATCCTTTCATTTAGTCAATTAGCCATCGTTTATTCTTCCGCATGAATATGTAGCTCAAGAAAATATATATATATATATACTACAGGATTTAGTCTGTCATACCGTATCGTCGTACTCGTGATAAGCATATAATATTTACTTTAATGCAGTAATAAGAAAAGAAAAATATTTTCAAGTAGTTTTTTTAAACAGAAAACACTGTGAAAAGCAACCATTTATATATATAAAGTAATTAGGCTTAATTATTTCTACCAGAAATATTAAGGATATAGTAAACTTTCAAATACATACAGAGCATTATTTTAGGACTAATTTTAGGGACTGAGTCCAAATAATCTACCGTAGGTGTCATCTCTATACAGCAGTCACTATGTGAATGAATATGCCCTATACACTGTGACGAGCTATATATAATAGTATATAAAATCCATTTCCGAATGAGTAGCATCTGATTGATTAATAAGATGCACACGCCTTGAGAGCCTCAGCCAGAATTGATCCTTGAGGTCAAGCGTGTCGATTATCCCTCCTCTTTAGTGACCTGGATTTAATAAGGCACAGACACAACGGATTGTTGTGGACTCAGAACACCAAAAGAGGTCCTAAAGATCGTTGGATGGAAAACCCTGACAGGTGAGCTGTAGCGCCAAGTTGTTACATCTCTTGAATAGTACATGAAGAAAAAATTATCTCAGTTTTTACATTATACCAACATGTTCGATAGGATCAAACTACTCGTGATATCAGAATGCAGTATCCACGACTCTAGTGAGAAGCAGTGTCAGTCATTGTTGAAATAATAGTAATAAGGAAATTAATGATCTTCTAATTATATAAAATAAAGTGTAGTAGCAAGTAAGAAATATATAGATTATACGTATGAAGATATGATAATATGAATATATATAAGTATATATAGTAAGATATATATATAATGAATATAATATATATAATGATATATATATAATTTAAGATAGAATAAGATAAGATATTATAATATATAATATGAGATATATATAATTGATATATACTTAATTATATAATATATGATTATGACCTACTCAAGATTGTGACCTACGAGCGCCACTGGTATATATATATGATATATATATATATAGATATAGATAATATATATATATTATATATAGTATATATATTAGTATAATATATAAATAAATTATAATAAATATAGATGAAAGAGAGTAATATATATATTATATATATATATATATATATTATGAATAATAATATAAGATATATAGATATATATATATATAGATATTGATAAATATATAATATTATTATATATATAAATATTAATATAAATATGATATATATATATATATATATAATATATATATATAGTATATAAATATAATATATATTAGAATATATATATTAATATGAATATAATATTATATATAATTATATATATAGTAATATATTATATATAGATATATAATAATATATGATATATATTATATTAGAAAGATTATAAAGTATTATAATTCCCCAATAAAGTTTATTGATCACTTGAAGGAAGACCCATTATAGAAATCATGTATCATGCCCTATTGAAACGAGGTTCCTGTGAACGACTATTACGAATATAGGAGAAGGCCTCTTCGGTGATTTCCAACATTAAGATCGAGCACGTCTTTCTTAGAATGTTTACCTTTACGCTACATATAAGGAGAGTCATTGTAAGCAATTTTCAATTGTTTAATACTTTAACGCTGCAATATGATTTTACATCGTCCCCTTTTGGTACCTCTTTGAGAGGCCTATTTGAGGGCGGGTGTGAAAGTCGCTTAGATTCTTTTAACATTACTGTTGAGAAGGTTTGTAATATATTAATGAATAGATATATATTGTGGACTGAGGTAATTTATATATAAAAAAATGTAGTTGATAATAATATATAATAGTAGATTAGATATATATTATTATATAATATATAGTATTTAATAGATAGATATATATATATATGATAGAATAGATAGATATTATATCGAACTTTATAAGTATTATAATATTATATTATATTATATAGATATATGAATGAATATATATAGAGATATAGATATATATATATAATATATATGGGTTCCATGGAACTAACTGCTACGAGTAATTTGTAGAGTTATAGTTAGTTAACTGTGATATATGGCAATTATAGAGATAATATATATTAGAAATATGGCCAAAGTCTATTTTCGAAAGTAATATAGGCTGTTTCGTATATGAATGAACTATAGCTATGACTCTAATTAAATGCCAACATATAATTAGTTGTGATTTTCTCATGTTCTGAGATCACCCAAGAATCGAATCTCTTTATTGTATTGGGTAGATCGAATGCATGATGGAAGAGTTAATGACTTCTGATATAGCATATACATGAATTGGAAGCAAACAAATGAATAAGATATGATTAATAAATTTACGATGTAAGATTCTGACTGTTCTATAAAACAAATAATGTATTTCATTTTTATCATTTTAATATTAGGGTACTTTTGAGTTATGAATATGAAAACTTTGATAGATATGAAGAGTAGAATAGTAATAATAAAAGAGAATATGAGTAGAAAAATGAAAATTAGATAGTAGAACGACGCATGTGTCAATTAATAAATTAAGGGACCATAAGTTAAGTGAGTGATGATATGGTCTATCAATAATAAGATGAGTGAAAAGCAATTAGTTAGTTATTGACTATTCGAATTTCAAACAAAATTTTTTTTTATTTAAAACTGCAATTTTTTTAAGAGCTAAAAAAAACTACTTAAAAATTAACGGAATTACTTAATTCATAAGATTGAAGTAGATGTGACATATAAAAGATAATAAATCTATTATATTAGAACGAGACTCAATCTAAAATGAATATGAATATTAAGAGGCGAAAGTGGTCATGAATGCTGTGGAGATAAGCGTAAGATGCGCACATCATTGTATGACACAATGATAACTGATTGACTGATGGGATCAACGAGTACCTAGTTATCAAGTACGAGCGTGCTCATAAGACTTTATAACCATAGGTAAATCAGATAATGAGAAATAAATCCTGTTAGTTTGGATAAGGTAGTACGAGACTTGAAAATCATTCGGCAACGGTGACCGAAAATATGTATCATTAAATAAGAAAACATATAATGAATAATAATTATAGTCTGAAGAAGAATAAAAAGTAATAGTCTAATTAATTAAGTTCCAATTTAATAATGAAAAAATAGGAATAATGACTTATAGTTATTAGAAGTAAATAAATAAGAAGTAATGTTATTAATGACACTTAATTAATAAAATAAAATAATAGCATTAATAACTTATAAATAAAATAAGGTAATAAATAATAATAAGAGTCATCTCTCATCTCCAAATAATATAGTAAATCCAGATAATAATAAAGCATATTTTAGAAAATTTAGTAAGTTAAATAGTGAAGAGTTAGATATAATAGTAATAACCTATTAGCGAAGAATAAATAAAAGATAGATTATACTTGTTTAGCACGTAAAAAAAGTATTTTACTTAATTATCCTTTAATAACAATCAGGCCATGCGATTATAACTCGAAATATATTGAATATACAGAAACAGAAACTATAAGTAATTAAAAAAATTAACTTATAAAGCGTACTGACTTAGTACTAGAGAGTATATTGATGCGAACTTGACATTTTAGTCTGGGAGAAGAAGATTATCATAAATTCAGAAGCTTCATACTTAATGAAATTCTAGGAGAAATGATATGTAGTAATATAATTATACGAATCATGGAAAGAGCTAGAATAATACTCAAGCGAGAAACATAAGGTGTAAAAATTATATTTAAGTAAATTAAAGTAAAGCAAGATTAAAATATCTAGCAATATTTTTAAATGACTGTATGAAGTATATTCATTTAATGAGAAAATAAAAGAAGAAATAAGATTGACAAGTGAAAAATAATAAGAATTAATAAGATAGAAACGCAAATAGAATACTAATAATATGAATTTAATAATGATAAATATTTTAATCATTAAATGTATTGGAAAACAATTATAAGATTAAAAAATTATCTAAAGAAAAATATTAAAAACATATATAGAAGAGATGAGATAATAATAATAATTAAATATTTTAAATAATAAAACACTCATATTAATAAATAAAATAAAATGTTTAATAAGTATTTTATTTGGGAAAAATCTCAAAATACCTCTTAAAGCAATAATATTAAAAAATATATTAAAATTAGAAAATATAAATATAATATAATTTTTTACTGATAATTTAATAGAAACACATATCTGTATAAATTCTATAATTTTATTAATAATTAATAATATAAATTAGCTTTATATAATAATATATAAATTAAAAATATATAAATAATAATAATAATTAAGATAATAATAATAATAATAATAATATTACCTAATAACGCAATATCTTAAGCATCCTAATAAGAAATAATAACTTAAGAAGGAAAAACTCAAAGTCTAAGACAATCACATAATTTATACCTTGTCTTTGATATGTAATTTACCTCTTAATATGTAATTTAATATATTATATAATATAATATAGTATTATATTTATTATTTAATTTTTATTATTATTTAATTTGACTTTATCTTCATATACTAATATATTATTTTCATTTATTATTTATTATGTACTTACCATATTATTATTAATTTAATATTATATTTATTTATTTTTGTATTTTTATTTATTTTATTATTTTAGAAGATTTTATAGATTTATTTTTATAGCGAATTTTATTTAATTAATTATTATTATATATTATATTAGTAAATATTATTATTATATAATTTATTAATATATATATATAATTATTATATTAATTATCAATAAAATTCAAGGTTATTACTTTTTAATGTACTAACATCAATTATTTTCAAAATTATATTATATATATATATATTTAATTATTATAATAGGCTTATAATATGAGTATATTCATTATATAACTATCAAATAGGGTTGATGCCTATATTAATGAAAATGTTAAGAAAATATATTATTTTGTATATATTAATCTTTTGTCATTATTTATGCTTTTCCGCATCCATGATTGGATGTTTGACAGCATGTCGTGATATCTGAATTATGCATCTATGATCTATTCAATTCGGACCGTGATTCTTTAGATTATATGATAATATACTCCAAATCAGAAATACTTTTTTTATCTGTTTGCAGCCTATTCTGCAGCGATTATTTCTTCTATTATTTATTAATTTAGGCAATTACTGAGTCCTTTTATCTTCAATATTTATATGACTGAATATTAATTAAATATAGAATATTGAATTATCTATATATATTTATTTAATTAATGATTAATTTAATTTGTTTGATGATTTATAATTATTATTGATAAGTTGTTATTATTATTTATATTATAATATTATTCAATTATTATTATATAGTCTTATAAATAATTAAATTGTTATTGAATGATATCTTTATCTTAACGGAGTATATTATTATTTATTATTTATTTTACCTAAGTATATTTATACTAAAATAATATAGTAATAGTATGGTGGTATGTGAGATATGACATAAAAAATTAATTATATTTAATAATATATTATTACAATTTTTAATATTGATTTATTACTTTTTAAATAAAAAATCATGTAGTTTTCATTAGTTGCTGATAATAATTCATCTGTGTTTATTTTATTTTGTTATAATTTTTTTACAATTTTGATAAGAAGTTTTTTATTTTATTTATTTATATTTTTATTTATTTTAATTGATTCTTATTATGTGTAAATATGATCAATTATTATCTTATATATCAGATTTAATACAAATATATATTTTTTAATGAATATTATATTGAAATTTTTATTTTTTATTATGTGTTGTTTGGTTAGACGTGGTAAAATATGATTATAAAATTAAGGGTTATTAATTGGTAGATGGATTGGTATTGAGTGTGATTTGAATTAGTAGAATTTAAAAGATAAATTAAAACTATACGACACAACAAATATACTATAGCACTATTAATTTTTGGAACCTGCTGTTCTATAACTCGATACCAAAAGGTACAATATTGTAATTCATTAATATATTCTACTTCTGAACAATTGCAAAATAGATGATTAATGGTACCTAATCTGCAATTTTCAAGAAACTCAATGAATATATATGTCGTATTGTTTCATCTTCGGCAGTCATGCGTAGGCGGGAAAATTTACTCGCGAAAATATGAATTCTTCAAAACATCTATATTTGTCATTCAGGCTTCTATCGGACTATAGAATAATAAGAAAATAATTAATCAACTTCTTTCTAATGTACCAATTCTAAATAAAGAAAAATAACTAAATATATATAAAAACCTAACCTAAAGACTCAGATGTATACTCGGCCTGCATTATTCAAAGTGCATCGATCAAACTATACCTACCATAATAATAAAATAAAAGTATTCATGTTGAGTGTTGTATTTATTTAATTAGATAAGATATTATAGTAGTCGTAGATTATTTAATTTGATGAGTGAATTTGTCAATCAGATATACTGTGGTAGCGTTTCGTACTGTAATGGATCAAAAAATCAACTCTATCGTAGTATATGCCGAAACTTTTTTCGACGTAGTATACTCATAGCTAATCAACATATTTGTATAAAAGACAATCTCGACAATTCTCTGTGAAATGGGCTTTTGTGATGGCAACTGTGTCGGCTCCGGCACATAGAACACTCTCTGGTACATACGAGCGACCATTTTTGATTGATGAGGAAAAAATTTAACAGCCGAGTTTTCCCTGGTGTAACGGAAACTTTTGCGAGAGATGATTGGTTCGTACATAACAACTAAATGTAAGAGATACTATAAAAGCGGTAGAGTGTAAACTGCTGCTTTAGACTATGTAGCCGAGTGGCTGAAAGAGACTTGAAAGACTGCCTGTTTGCTCAAGAAAAACATTGTTTACTTAATCTGAACTCTCGGAACATCAATAACACGATGGTGAAAATATGTCTGTATATAATCGTTGACTCTTCGGTCCGGCCATGCCTGCAGTAAATTATTCGGATTAAAATGTTATATTGAGCGCACTCTCTGAGTCTTAACCAGGCTATAGGAAGAGACAGACGGGCGCTTGAAAGATAATTTCCTATCAGAGCGGGATACCTCAATAAGAATTCTTGTGCGTACTTGAGTTCTAGGAGACGTAGTCACACCCTTATTCGTGGCAAACGTTATGTGTGTTCCTCACTGACCTTATCGAACTATCAACCTCTGCCATCGCTTTGGAACTGGTAACAGAATATGCATTTCATATCCAGCTGTGTGCTGAAGAAAGAGTAAGAGACATCCAGCCAACAATCAAGCTATATCTGGAATATTAATACATAAATCGTGCTTTGGACTTGATTTTACTGCTCTTATCTAAAGATAGTGTTTTCGAAATCTATTACATTAACAGGAGAATAATTTAGAATAACATCTTAAAAATCTGAATCGTTATATTCGTTACTTACGACATGAATATTTAGGAAGAACCATCTTGAAATCTGAATTCTAACCGTCTTACTAGGAATTATATTAATTAAAAACATGCTTGAAATCATAAGTCTTACCTGATTTAACATAAGTAAAATATTTAGAAACAACTGTAAATCTGAAATCTGATGACACTGCTAATAGCATGGAAAATATTTAGAAAAGCAAAGGCTTAAAATCATAATCTTACCTCTTACATGGAATAAGTATAGAAACATCTTAAATCTAATCTTAACCTTTTACATAGGAATATTTAGAAACGGTACTTAAATCTAATCTTATAACCTTA
>JABUQX010019427.1:25000-37500 GCA_015478945.1 Trachelipus rathkii | reverse complement strand
TATTATGATTTTTTTTTTGAAATATTTTTTGAGAAGAGAGACAAGAGAGAGACGCGACCTAACATTAACAAATATTTCTGCACACTAGGCCTTACAACGCATGTGGAGGCAATACTAGTTCAACATGAATTCCAGATTGCTTAAACATACTTCACTCGTAAAAAAGAGGAGTTACTGATTCACAAATAAATATATTCTTTTCGTTTTATTTACTAATTCAAATATAACTACTTTAATATTTGTAATATATATTATGTATTGATATTAATAAAATTAACTATAAATGTCATAAATAATATAGAGGTGTTGCGGATATATGAATAGAAGAATAAATAAATAATTTGTAAAGTACTTATTTTTAAAAGCCTTTTAAAACAAGAATTTTACATGATAGAAATAAATAATATAATTATTATTTTCCATTTTTTTTCTAATTTTTGGACGCTATTACAATATATCGGCAGTATTATTGTCCATATTTAAATATATTTATTAAAAGTAATTATATCTTAATATTTTTTATAACGAATACTGATATCTATTTAATAATAATACTACCAATAAATGATAATCGATAAAATAATGTAATTTATAATAATACCGATAAATAGAAATAAAATTGTGTAATTAGAGATAGGTAGATATCGCATTTCAAACGCGATCAGTCTTCTCCCTACCCGAACGAAAAAGAGAGCCTAAAAAGTTACGTTTTTTCCTATGTCCAAAGGGTTTTTTTCAATATTTAATTATTGAAAATATAGAATTTAAAATTATATCGACTGATCGTTAAAAATACACAAACTTCAAAGTATATTTGTTTGAATAACCATATTTGTATTATCAGTTTAATAGATTATTAAATGGCAATAGTTTACGTAAGTTTAATTCCACCTTCAAGCAAAACTATTACCTTTTTAAGTTATGGAATAAACTATACCTGGGGAAAACCATTTTCGTAGCAATAAATAATATTAGACAATAATTAAATATCTACAAAAGTAATACCAGGCTTTTTATTTATATATAAGGTAACATACGCATAAGAATGAGCTTAGAGACATCAGCCCACTTAATTAAATATTTTATGGTATTCACATTTTTAAATAAACTTTTGGCAAATAAGTACTTTATAAAATTATTAATCATAAAATTAATAAAATAGATTAAAATATAAGTAGAATATAGACATTTCAATATATTGTGTACATATGAAAAGCCAAACTAAAAAATATAAGTAAAATAGTGAAATACCAACAATACAAAGTGAAAATGAAAAGAATTAAGAATAATAATAATGGGTAAAAAGAGACATTATTAATATATAGTTCAAATCCAATACGATATATCACGTAGTATTCGCGCGTAATGCTACTAGTACCAAATATAAAACACCGATGCAGGGTGAAAAATATTTTAATCTAACAACATATGAAAAGAAAACTGACATAGAAAAAATAAATAAATAATTTAAAAATACAGATATCCATATCAAAAAGGGACATTATATATAAATAATATATAAATTCTATATATATTAATTAAAAATAAACATATTAAATGAATCATTAGGCCTTATTACCTTAAATATATATATATATTATATAGATGTTACAAAATGTATGTAATAATAAATGACATAATTATATTACTATGAGAAACAAGATAGTAATGAAAGTAAATAATATAAATAAAATAATTATTTATTTTTAATCTATTATTATTATAATTACAATTGCTTTTTTATTTTTATAATTGTTAGAAGAATCCTATTTGTTTATTTATAAGCTTTATGTATTAGTATGTTTTTTATAGTATGAAAGTGCTTTAATATTATTATATAATAAAGTAATAAAGAATAAAACTTATCAACACCACTGTAATGTGATAATTATAATAAATAGAGAAGTATAATATATGAATTATCTATATTTCTATTATCTTCATTATTTTCACCATTATAAGAGATTTTACTCATTAAGAATTATATAAATAATTATTACGTGTAAAGTAGATATTATTCAATTTCAACACTATATATATCCATTATTATATTTTGAGGTAGGCATTAATGATACATTATAAATTATATAAAATGATTAGATGCATATTTATAAAGACAAAATAGTCACGTATAGACATACAGTTTAAGATTGAAAGAATGAGGATTAAAGAGGAGAATATTGTTATCATATAAATATCGGAAATTGAGAGATAAATATTATAGATAGTTGAGATATAGTATACAATAAAATTTATTTTTTGAGCCGATGGTCATCAATCATTTTAGTTGGCCAGGTAAAATTAGCACCTTTCCAATCTCTCTTAAATCAATGTGAAATTTCTCCCTACCACATACCCGACAAGTACGCACAGGGCGGCGCACACCGACTTGGAGCGCAACACACATGACATATCACATGCATTAACTTATATTATCATTTTATTTTGGGATTTTAATATTATACCTTATGAATTTTTTTAGTATTATATATATAATTTAATACTTAATTATTTAATTATTATTTGAAATTTATAATTATCTTCATCATTATTGTAAATTGTCACTAACTATTATTAAATAATTTAATTATTATTAAAATTATATATCCATATTATTATTAATCTAATCTATACACCTTTAATTATAATTATTATCAAATATTGTTACTATATAAGTACATCCTGGTTCTGTCTACTTCATCTATAATAACATCTTTACCCAGTAATGTATTATTTACTTTTTCTACCTTGTTTGATGATTTTATATAGCCTATATTCTCCATACATACCCTATTTTAGATTATTCTGCATGTGGGTCTTTATTTGAGATTCAATGGAAGGGGTGAGCTGCGCAACATATTCCGGAAACTGAATAGTTAAGTTAAAGAATAGTTAAGTTAAAGAACATGACGTAAGTCGAAAAGGAAAAGAGTTCCCCGGCAGTAAATAAATTCGCTATCAACCAAATCGAAGTACCCCTATATGCGAGTCCCTTTCCAGTCCTTCTTCAACTGCCTTATACCAAATCATACCAAGTCTCAATAGGTTGTCTTGTCCTTATATGACGACACCCGAAGATTGTTTCTCCTACGCATTATGAATGATGTGGCACCATTCATAAGTAGAGTTGTTCATGTATTCTTGTGGGCGCAACTGCAGACCAGCCCCACAGATAATCAAGTCCCAGTATAGAAATCGACGAAAAAACTCTTGCCTTTCCAGTTTATCTATCTGGCTATAGCTTTTTTCATCGTCACACTATTCCCCATTTCATTTACTCTTATTACCACTCCAGCATCTGCCAAACCCACATGCCTTTTGCTTCATACACTCTTTACTGACTCAATCCACTTTTTCTTCGATCTTACCAGCACACTTGCCACTATACATTAGCTTATCCAACCGACAATGATCTATCCTTTTTCCATACGACCAAACACTTAATAAACACTCCTCTATATTCTCTCATTGCAAACGCCTTTCTTCACATCTCTTCGAACAAACTTTTGCGCCTTTAGCATTTATCAGACTATCTTCTCATAGGCTTCTTTTCTTTCTCTTCTTTCCGCCCTTATATTCACTGTTCCCCTTGCACTACATAATGAGTCCATCTGATACACAACATGCGTCTATTACCTCTTTCAAAAAGTCTGAACGCATTCTCTTATTTTCTCATCTCCATACTGTATTTGGACCTCTTTTTCTAAGTGATGCTATCAATGTCAACCACACCCACTTGAGACAATCTAGACTCCACATACGCATTATGCCATGGCATGGCAAGACTTACTTCCTAATATGTCTCTACTGTTCAAGTACTTGTCATTATTCCTATCTTTTTACTATCATGTATGCACCAATGGATTTAATTGTCAGCTTATGTCAGTCACTGTCTTTCTCATTCTATCGAATAATTGTTTACTATGACTATTTCTTCATCACTTAGTCTACTAACTGTATCTCTTATTCTGCTTGCTTTTTCCATCCAACCCATAAAACCTAAATATGCTATAAGATGCAGATACTCTTGCTCCAGTTCTCGACATCTCTCACCATCCAACTATTGGGCGATTTGGAGGGTGTGTGTATGCCTTAGATCTCCACTGAACTCTCCCTCTCACCTCACTCTACAGTATCAAACCTTACTTTATCAACATTAACTATTCAAATCCCTCCTTTTTAGTTATTTCATTGTTCGATACCTTTGTCTGTCCTTAATCTTACCTCTAGCCATTGATGGCCACTCATCACAATTCGTATTCTCCTCATAGATATGAATCTATGCACAAAACCAAATCATCGTGTAACCACGCATGAGGCACCGTGCGTCCACGAGATTCTTCTCCTTTGCTCGTTGTCTTCTTCTTTCAATGTCAAAGCTACGCTTGTTTGCACCGCTTTTCCCTCATACACCACATGACTCTGAGTATAATATGATTTATGGCTGTAGGTATGTAGTATTATTTTGGAGAGTCATCTTTATGAGCTTCTAATATTTTATTATCATTGTTATATAATCATTATATATATATATATCTTTCTGTATTAATATTTATTTTATTAGCATTACAAATATTATATAATATATAATATATACTATATATATATATAATATATTAATATTTATATATATTATAATATATATATACACTTTTAGAGATCCTTCTATCTCCAATTTGAGTGGAATTGTTCGCTTATTATTATAATTTACTACTTTAGCTTTTTCATGTATATTAATTGTTATTAGTTCCAAATCTTGTCACTATTGTTCGTTACCGACGCTTCAGACATTCCCATTCCCTTTGTTCGATATGAATGTATATCTACGGATAGATAAAAGTTAATTATGTTAAGTCATGCACTTCAATGTTGGGATCAAGCGCTTGACGCCGTTATTAGACATAGACTATCTTGGACGTACACGATAACTAGGTCACCATATCAATTAAGCATAGATTAAGATAATATAAGACTTTAATTTTATTATGGAAATAAAAACATTTGATTGAATTCACTACTTTTTCATTTTCTACTCAGTATACCTTATTATTTTGTAGGTTAAATAAATGATTATGATAATAATATATGTGTAAGTAATACCCTGATTAACACTATATATATAGTATATATATACCTCTATGTTTTTATTATCTGCAAGAGTTATCTTAAACAACATTATGAAATATAAAGCTGGGACACGGTTGATATCTAATTTGCCTCACTTCCCCATACTTTTCAACATATGTGGATTGGGGATATTTCCGACCTGTCTCAATGTTGCGAATATCGAGAAACAAATATGTACTTTGCTGATGCGGCTCATTATGGGCCGAGAGTCGAGCATATCTCTTTCACTCCATACAATATAGAATTATCGATGTTCACTAATGTATACAGTTTATGATATAGGCATATCTGAGTTCTCACTCATGTCAAAGGAAGACATCTCACCTTACAAAGGTTATCACTCAGCCGAAGGCCTAATCGCCCTCGTTCTATAAGCACCATTTATTGTTGAAAGTATGTGTTCGATAGAATATTGCATAATCGCATCTTTATTTTTTATCTATTTAGATCTTAAATGCATAGGATTTATGTATTCTTTAGTGAACCTTCCAATTTATTGGTTCTTTGTTTAAGATCTAAATAGTAAATTGCGATTATGTCAATATCCTTAATCCAAGCTATTTTATTGATAATAATATAGAATATATTAACTATCATCATAATTTAGTACTATTCTGTGAGGATTATGAATTTACTTTTATATTTATCCTTCCTTTTCATATATATATAATGTTTACTTTAATTTCATTTTTAATTATGTCATATATGAGGGTGTTATGAAGGGGAAGAATGATCTATAGTATATATTGTATATGTAGACTAGACGTATATATATATATATATATACTGGTCTTTTGTTTGGTAAGTATTCACTCTTTTTTTCCTAATCATATTATGATTATAATCTATTTATTTTATGAATTAGTTTATATATTTCAATGATAGTCGGTTTATTTCCTTTGAGTAGTTCTATTATAATTGACATTGTGAGACCTATGTTAATATATACTACTGTTCACTATATATATATATATATATATTTATTCCTGTTAGACTACCTATAATATTGATTAATAATAGTTTACTGGCTTGTGCATTGGCCTTAGTAGCTCTATACTTCTACCTATTATATTAGAGCTTTTATGTAAGTATCAGCACACGTCCTGGCGCTGGTCCTCGTATAAGAAAATATGTAGTTGGGTTATGCATTTTTTGCTTTTACTACTGCAGCATTCAACTCATCACATCATGACAGGGCACACAACACACTATATAGTTATATATTGATATGGTATTTATTTATATTATATTTAGTGATCGGTCAAGTATATATATTGTTTATCTATTAAGTTTTACTGGGTAATTGGTGTAGTTACTATATATATATATTATATTATAATAGTATAATATATATACTATATATATATATCATAATACTAGCTATATATACCCTAAATATATATATATATATTATATATATTATATATGTGTTGTATGTGTGTGTGTGTGTGCCCGCGTGCGCGTATGTTCGCTTTCAAAAAAAAAGAGCATTGATGACCGTAAAACATTAATTATTCTAGTAAAATTTTAAAAAATTTTAGCAATAAATTTTTGAAAAGTTATTAGTGTATTTTGCCTTTTACCTAGTATACAATCTTTTTATTTGATAATATGAACAACGTCTCGCTCTTTTCTTCTGTGATTGAAGCAAAATTATCAATCTATCTTATTACTTAAAAATCATTTTGTATGCCCATCGGAATATTTTATTATGTCGGTCTTCTGATAGAAAGCATTGCTAAAGCTGCGGTAAAGTCTATTCTTTGCCTCATGGTGTTTGGGTCGTTAAGTAAAGATTTCTACATACCTTCTTTAAAATAAGGAAAACAGCGCTCATGTTTACACTTTGGACGTTTGTCATCGGAATGGTTTATTTCATATTTAATCTTTCCTTATAGTTTTTCACATTTATTTCTTATCTTAAGAAGTGGTCTCCAAGTGATTTATCTGTTAATTATGATGACGATATATAAAGCTATTTGTCTTCTCTTATGTACATATTGCAACGAAATTCTTGCTCACGTCTATTAATCATTCTTATATAGATAGTTTTATGTCTTTCGTTATAAGTTTCTTTAGTGTTCTCTGTTATATTGATATAGGTGTGAACTCTCTTTATACTATGGTATTTTCATTTTATCATCTTATATCTCTTAGGAAAGTGTATAAGATGGCCAATTATTAATAATTGTCTTCTGGATATGTAAATCTATTCTGGTTTATCTGACAAACCTTATTAGAAAGGTTCTGGATTATGGTCTAATTAGAAGCGTTCTGGAATGTGCTGCACTGTTGTCAGGATGTGGTTTTTGAAATAGTAAATTACGCTTTTAGATTAATAAGTAAGTGTTATGGTTGTGAGTGAAGACAGTCCTCGGTTGCGAGGTTATGTTGGATGGTGGCAACTGGAACAAGTGGTCTCTGAGTTTAAATTATTTAGGATATATGTTTGGATGAAAAGAGAACGGATGATGGAGAGTGTAGTAAGAGAGTTGTGAATGGTATGGTGGGAAGGTGGCTGGTGCTATTAAATGCTTGGTAGATGTAAAAGGACTAATTGTTGAGTGCGCTATAGGGGTCTTGAATGAAGGTATGTTGTTACCCTGTGTTACCATGTAGCAGTAGTTCCGATTAATTAACTATGGTCTCTTGGTATATTAAGAGGTATTATCTATAAGTACTTATCTTTCATTGATCATTTAAGAATGTACAATCGGTAGGTATTAACATAATGTATGTTTCCAGATCCAATGGGAAGAGCAACATGAGAATATATGAACGGTATCGTTAGGTTTTCTGATTGGTTTTTTGGTCGTGGCTGTGAAGAAAAAGGAGTAAATGAAGAGAATAAACGAAGAGTACATTGAGATGGTTTGGTCATGGGAAAGGGATGGATGATAGTCTGTGTGGTTTGTTGTTATTAATCAGGTGTATAGTGGTGAGTCGTGTTGGGAAATCGACCGGCGTGGGAGACGAAGAAAAACTGGATGAAGTCAGTAAAGGCAATTGCCTGGGAGGAGAGTGGAGGAAAGTGGTGAGTTTGAGCAGAGTGCTCTCTTGAGAAGGAGAAGATGTGTATATTAAATAGTGGTGGGGGAGTTGGATATGATTGGATATTCGGGAGTTTTTGTTAGTAAGGAGTAGAGGTATTTTAGATAGATCGTTGCTTTTTTGTAAAAGTCTTGTTCTGAGGATATGTTATTGTTCTTTGTTTAGGTCAATGAGTGGGTAATGTGAACCTGACATTTTCAAAGTTATTCGTCTTGATATAGAGGGATAGCGTTCTATTTTGTTATAGCAGAGTTATCTGGTAATCGGGAGAGCACGCGTCAGAAGTAGTCTCGACGAGGGGTGTCGTGCTAATGTGTATTTATTTGTGCGAACGTGAGCTGCATTCGTGTAGCTGTGCTACACTTTATAAGGTTTAGTAGAAATTAAATGGTGTTTTTTTTTATGGCTGTGTAGCGAGAGAGTCAAGTGCGGCTGGGGGTCATTTATTTATATATCGAGACGCGCTTATATACATGCTATGTGATGTGGGTGCTATACTAATTTTCTGTTCAGACGCCAGATGGTGAATGATATAGTAAGCATGGACCGCGAGGAGCGTTACAAGGTAGGTTTTCGGTATATCTTTTTATATGCCCATATTCATTGGTATAAGAGGATAATAATTATTATTATAATAATTCAATAATATTTCAAGAATATAGACATATAGAGAGTAAGGAGAGTATGATAATAGAGTTGTGCCCAAGATGATTGTTAAGATTAGAGTGTATTCTAATAAGAAAAAAAGGAATAGAAATAATTGTGAGTTATGATATGAGAATTACCACTTAATAATTGTATATATAATAATAATAGGTATATTTATATGATAATTGGAGAAAGATAGTTCAATTATTGATATATTATATGTTAAGTATATGATATGTATTGGTAGGTGAGTACCCTTAATGTTATGTGTTAAAGGTAATAACGAAAATGTTCACTTAATTACAAATAGCGGTGCCAGTTGGAATATATTTATTAGTGTAATGTTCACATGAGTAAAGTGAACGGATTAGGTAGTTACCGCTTTCATGTTATGTATTGATGACACACATGATTTATTTTCCCTTAACATTTGGGAGTAAGTTTGACAAAAGGGGAGGGATTACCCATGCTGAGTATTTCACCGTTTTTTTATTTATTGTAGGAATTAATTTTATATTATTATTTAAGTGTTTAACGGCAGTCGTCCCGTATTTTCCACGGGACAGTCCCTTGGTTTTTATTCAAAACCACTGGGTCTCTTCGTTTTTATTGGTTATCCTTGTCCCGTTTTTTAATCACTTGTCCCCGTATTTTTAATTTAAAGTTATTAATTAATGAATCTCAATTTATTTAATCGGCTTAGTATTTACAACATTGTACTGTTGGTAAACATTATAAATCTTGAAATTTAGCAGCTGCAAGCAGCATATAGGCTAGGCATGAAATCGCTATACTTATAAAGGCAGGAAAACTGAGAAGAGATCATGTTCGAAACATGTAGATGTAGTCTTTGAATTTATGTACGTGAATATGTGAGTCGAAGGGCGCGAAACAATGTCAAAAAAACATACACAGTCCCTTCTTTGATTCGAATCTGGTGTGACAACAAGTTTTTTGTGATTTAAAAAGTTAATTATCTATATATTATATATATATTTTTTAATAATATATATAAGTATTTATATTTGATATTATATATTATTATATTATATATATTATATATATTTCATATTTATAACTATTATATTCTATATTATATTTAAGGTATTAATAATATATATATTATACTTATATATAATACTTATTATTTATTTTATCTTATATCATCCGTTGATTATTTGTGCATAAGAGACGAGCTCTCCTGGACTTTTAGTTATTATTCAATATATTTAGTTACAATACAATATTTGATTTTTCTTGTAGGATTCGTAAAATCAAGTACAGGTAATTTAGTGAATTATTTATAAATTGCTTATTAATCATAGTTATTAATATTATTATAAGATATCCGTTTGTTTTTATTAAAAATTGAAATATAGCATAAACGTTATTACTTTTGTAACTTTTTTGCCTATGTTTCATAAGTCATAACAAAATAGGGATTAATTAAAGATACGTTACAAAAATATCGACATGAAGTTAACAAAAAGCACCTTTTCAAATTTTTTTTTTTTATGAATTTTATTTGAAAATCGTATGTGAAGTAACATTTTTGCAATTTTTTAGTTCTTTTAATTGTTATATTTTTAATAGAAATTTACACTCCTGACCCCGTGAGTACTGGATAAATAATACAATTTTTATTTATAATGCATTTTTAAATTTTCTTATTTTACAGAAATTTATTTTTATACATTAAAAAAAATATATTATTTATGCAGTACACACGGGTAGAAATATACATTCTGCCAGTGAGCGCGCGAATAATATATATATATATATATATATATAATATATATATATATATATATATATAAATATATAATATATATATATATATATAATATATATATATAATATATTATATATTATATATATATATATATTATATTTAGAATATTATATATATATATATATATATATATATATATAATTCAAATGCATGACAGAATGGGTATTTCTATGAGGGATTCGCCCCCGTACCCCTTACCCCTTACCCGTGACAGTTGAAATTTTTTAAAATTTTTATGTATATAATGCAAATATTGTTTTAAATTTCTATACTTTTACAAAAAATTTATTTTATACACTATTGCACTTGATAACATTTTCTAATTAACGTGTCGGGAGCCGTCTTATTCCACAAATTTAACATTATATATATATAATATAATATATATAGTATATAATATATATATATATATTATTAATATACTATATATATATATATATTATATATATATATATATGATATATATTATATATATATATTATATATATATATATATATAATAGTATATATATATATATATTAATTATATATATATATATATTTATATATATCAAAAGCTAAATTTTTATTAAATTTTAAGGCCTGTGTTGAAAATTTAAATTAATTGAAATAATGGCCCCCCAAAGGCAAGAGGAAATGTGTTTTCAATAAGGACCTTGAGAAAGAATACCCATATATGAAAAAGACATTTACGGAATCATGTGTTCGTTGCAACATATGTTCTTCCAGCTTTAATATCAGTCATGGAGGAAGAACAGATATTACACAACATTTAAATACTGAAAAACATAAAACTGCTTTGCGTGCCAGTGCATCAAGTTCAACACTCACAACGTTTTTCAGAAATGACATTTTTGGTGACAAAGAACTTAAATTAGCCGCGGCTGAAGGAGCATTTGCCTATCACTTAGTGCAACATAATCAATCTTTCAAATCTATGGATTGCTCTTCAAAATTAATCAAGACTTGTTTTGACCCTAAGTTTACATGTGCCCGTACAAAAGCGGAGGCAATTGTATTAAATGTCTTTACTCCAATAGCTATATCGGAACTGCAGACTGATATTCGAGAAGCCAATTTTATTTCGATTATGACCGACGCTTCAAATCACAAGGACATAAAAATATTCCCAGTACTTGTTAGATATTTCCAACCTGTTAAAGGGATTCAGATGAAACTTTTAGAAGTAAAATCATTGCCCTCGGAAACATCTAACACAATCTCTGCATTTTTAATTGAATGCTTAAAAAATATGAATGCAAAAGAAAAAACAATAGCTCTCTGCGCAGATAATACTAATTGCAATTTTGGGGGTATATCTAGAAAGGGCGTTAACAATGTTTTTACAAAACTCAAGGAGGACTTGGGACATGGTTTAGTTGGAATAGGATGTTCTGCTCATATCATTCACAACACTATTCAGACAGCTGCTGATGCTCTTCCTATTGATATTGAAGGCATCGTTTCAAAAATATATTCTCATTTCTATATATACACAGTAAGAGTTGAAAAACTTAAAGAATTTTGTGAATTTGTTAATCAAGAATACAAGCAAATATTAGGATATAGCAAAACCAGATGGCTTGCTCTACTCCCTGCGGTTGAACGTCTTCTGACAATGTATGCCCCCTTAAAATCATTTTTTGAGTCACAAGAAAAATGCCCTTTTGTGATAAAATCATTTTTTGAAAATCCTTTATCTGAAGCATGGCTTTACTTTATCCACAGTCAAGCGTCCACTTTTCACATGACTATTGAAAAGATTGAAGGGGATACAATTACAATTTTCGAAGTAATGTCAGCATTAAATGATTTACAAAATAATATGGCCTCTAAGAGCGAAGACTGCTTTATTCCATTAGCTGTAACAACGATTCTTCAA
>JABUQX010019427.1:7500-10000 GCA_015478945.1 Trachelipus rathkii | reverse complement strand
CTGAAAACATTTTTTTCTTATCCTCATTTACTATTACTTCTATTAAAAATGTTCTTTTCTTATATAATAATTCTTTCCCGATATTCTTCTATGTTTTCCCCAGTATCTTTTACGTACTCCATAAAACAATCCCAATTTACAGATTTAAGTAGATTTTCCTCTTTCTCAGGACGTAAAGAACATTCAATACGTAAAATTATCTCTCTTACTCACACACACCCACATACACACATACACAATTATATCTATAATTTTACTCTATTATGCTAAAAAATCTAATTTTTACATTTTTGAATCATCCCGTTATCTTTCGGTATTTATTTTCTCGACTGAAACTGTTAATAAATAATTAATTTACTGAAATTTTCCCATCGATACGGTTTTCCTTTCCCCTACCCCACAAAAAACTTCTTTCTGCTGTACAAAACGCTGTTAAAACCCTAATCAAGGCTGGGCATAAAGGAAAGAAAAAGAACTTTGCCTGCTGCAACCCTTAAGTATGTTTCTCGAGTGAGCATGGACACAAGTTTCTAAGAAAAATAAATGTCAAAGAAATCCTCTAGCGACCTCTTTAAATATCTCCATTTCATTTTACATAAAAATTTTATTCTCAATTCCGGATCCTGATTTTAAAGCTTATCTCTAAGATCAACTATTTTAAAACCTCTTCGTAGCATTTAAATGAAAATAAAAATTTCCCGCTACTTTAGGGAATATTTAAAATTACTTTTATGTGCGTCTTCTACTCTCATTCCTCCTTGTATACAGTATTACATAACACGTTTCATTTTGCTCTTTTATCCATTCTACAATATATATTTTCCTTTGTCTTTCGAAAATGGAGTTTAGTGTCTGTTAATGTATAAACCTAGACCGGAAAATATTTAATGCCCTTTTTAGAGAAGAGACAATCAGACCAAGGCAGAAATAGAAATGGAACAACACAATCCGAAATTCCTCAACCCGTCACTACTACTACATCTATCACACACATACCCTATATAATATTATATAGATGTAATTTCACAAATATAAATATATAATTTCATATATGAAATATATATATATATAATATATATATAAATAAATATATATAATATTATAATTATATATATATATATATATATATATATATATATATATTATATATATATATATATATATAATATATATATTAATATATATATATATATTAATATATATATATATAATATAATATATATATATCTATACATATATAATATATATATATATATATATAGAAAAAAAATGCAATAAAGAGAAGAAATTTTGTATATATATATATTATATATATATATATATATATAATATATATATATAATAATATATATAATTATATATATATATATATAATTATATGTATTATTATATATATATATATGATCATAATATATATTATATTAATATATATATAATATATATATATATTTACAGTCTGTCACACCACTCTACGGGCAGAGCCTATTCAGGAGGGAGTGTTGCACACCAAAGTTTCATCAGCTATAGCAAATTACGCAGATGAGCACAGACGCAGGCTTTAAAGTGAGGGAGATTAAATTCAGCAGGAAACACAAGATAATGAAGAGAATTCCACAGAACCAGAGGTGGCAGGAAAGAAAGGAGCACCGCAGCGAACTAGCCTGGACTTAACCAAGATCCACACAAAAACTCGTGCGCAGAGGACACAGCACCCCTTGTGCTACGAGGGCGTGTAAAGTGGTGGGTACCGATTGTAAGTTCCTCGAAACCTGCCGCTTGGTACCTATAAGAAAAAAAATAAAGCTCCAACATCGCGCCGCAAAGATAGAGGGCAAGTTGAACTGGAAGTACAGGACAGTTTATAAGCCATTTTGGCTATTGCACTCGACCCGTCCAAAAGCACGGCGTGAAACGGAGCCCCCCAGATATGAGACAGTTAACTCCATACAAGGGGATGAAACCTTTGTATAAGCTGAGTAACTGAGAACGAGGAAAAAAGGTCTCGCAGTTTAAAACAGAAACTCCCAGTTTCTTTGAAGCCGCCCTAGCAACCGTTGTGATTGAGGGCGGTTTCCAAGACATTTTTTGATTTATGTTAAGGCCCAGGATGTTTATATTGTCAACAGAGAGACGAGAGAACAGTCGAAGATATAGAAAAGTTAGAAGGGGTTTTAGAGAGGGAGAGAGTGTAGAAGTGAGTTTTTTTAAAGAATTGAATTTCACAAGGTTGAGACGACCCCACTCAGAAATTCTATCCAGACCAGCGAGAATAGAATCGGAAGAATTAAGACGACGAGGCAAGTCTAGAAGTTAAAAGAAGAGGCAGATTGAATGAGTTGCAGAGGAAGGGGTCGAGTCATGCGGCATAATGAGTGGAAGAGTATAGATGTTGCAGGTGAGAAGGAATCGTTAATGAAAAGTAAGAATAAAGTAGGAGATAAACCCGAAACCCTGAGGAACACCACTATGACAGAAAAGAAGAAGTCGCTCATCAACCCAA
>JABUQX010019427.1:0-2500 GCA_015478945.1 Trachelipus rathkii | reverse complement strand
TCATTTCCCAACATCCACTTGTAAACACAGCCACCCAGCACACCCAAGAATACCTACAATTATTAGAAACTGGCTATCACCAATATAGAATGACAGCTTCCCCCTTTAAATCCTCCCATTATCCTCCAACTAGCTGACCGCCACCAAACCTCATTCCCCACCCGATTCAAAATAGAAGATAACTACTTGATCAACAAACGCACCCTTTTCCCTTGTAAACAGAAAACAACCAAAAAATATTAGGACTCACTTACAGCACATCATATGACTTTCCCCCCACAAGCGACCAAATAATTTACTTCCTCAACCCCATAACGGTAATAAAATAACCTCTACCTAGAACTCTCTTACTATCTATATCTATTTGGTCACACATCTTCTTTTACCACAGTCTATCTAAACAACTCCTTCTATATTCAATAATATAATCTATGCCTCCCACTCCGCATTTGTATTCTTCAGCACACTATCGACAATCCAACTTAAATAAATTGCAAGTTACACAAAAACCACTCCCTTAGAATAATCAATGGATGTACTAAAACAACCCCCATCCAAAAAATTTAACAGAACGATAGCGATCAAACATCGACCCCTGCCTACCCTATCTGAAACTGAACATGAGAAGTCTAGTATCATTGACACTCACTTCAATTACTCCATCCACTGCACCGAAAATACTCTCCAAACCTCCCACCCCCCGACAAAGACTAAATCCCCCCACCTCATCTACTAACATCTATCTATCTATATTTAAATGATTATCAATAAGTAACCAACATCGCTGCCACCTCAACCACCCAAATAAGTCTTAATGCTCTCTAACATCCACATACACAAATTTAAAATCTAGCATCATATTACCGAACATTATCTGCCCCTTTACCCAATAACAATCTATAAACACCCTAATTCCCAACATCTCCCCTAACAGAAGAATCCACTGTCCAGAAGAAACCAATAAATTTAAACCTCGCTCGTGTAGCATAATCATAGTAGCCACCACCCCAAAGCTTATTGCAATTATACAATTCAATTAATCAAAACTTGACTATAACGTTATATCCCATCTGCACTAGATATGTCGTATATCCCCAGGATCACTACTGGATATAAGCACTTCTTCTGAAGTGTCCCCTGCCCTCGATCTGACGACTTCACCGACACTTGCAATTATTTACTATCTAATTTCTATAGAACCTGTGGAACCGCCCAAGAATACAGTGCTGACTTCAGAGTGTGATTGGTCCCCCAGTAAGTGATCGGCCAAGTGAGCAGAAAATTTATGCATGTATGTTATAAGATAATATATATATATATTATATTAATATTATTAATATATAATAATATATATATATATATATAATATGTAACTTAAATATTATATATATATTATATATAATATATATTAATTATTATATAATATTAGGTACTATAGTGTATTTATGTTATATATAAGTTGAATAAATAGTATCTATATCTATTCATAAAAAGTTTTATATATCTTTATTCTCAGAGGTCTTGATTGTTCCGCTTTCCGCAACACGATTTTTACGCACGCTCACCGCTCACGGATCAGGAGGTCTTGATTCCGCACGCACCCCACACCGCCCACAGTGACTCTTGGTTCAGCAACTGCGCACCGCACCGTCACCCACCAACATTCACATATACTTATAGTATGATGCTATCTATTATACCACATCACCTGTTTATACTATAATTGATAATATATATATATATATATACTATATATAAATATATAATATAAAATAGATATATATACAAGTGAGTTAATATAGTATATAATATACTATATACGTATCTCTGTAATATATATATGACCAGCTCCCACGAAAGCCCCTGCATGTTTATTCTTACTACACACTATTTATACAACTGACAAGAAATGTAAATATATAATAAATTACTCTTCAATCAGTGAGCAAATTTTCATCGATCAAAACTTAAACAAATTTATATTTAATGTTAAATCTCTACCTCTATTAATACACCTGTAAATATTAGTATAATCTTGGAATTATTCCTTGCTGCAATTGCTGTATAATTGTTCACATCAACCTTCCATTCCTCGCATGCCACGTAATACGGAGGCCAAATGGCTCACCCAAATACGTGTTATTGTTTTACTTTCGCTCCCGGTTTATTTTTTTCTTTTTATTTCCATTTTTAGGTGACAAGTTCGAGCCGGACTTTGGAAGTTGCAACAGAACTCTCTCTCTCTCTCTCTCTCATCCTTCATCTCCTACTCTCGACAGACATTCTTCGTCCTTCGGCAGATATCGATAAAAGTAGCGTGCGTAGCACTGCACTTAGCTCTCTCCCATTCGATCCCGTCTCGGAGTCTTCGTACGGTCTCTGTTACAGTAGCCGAGACTCTCTCGCACTCTTATCGATGACTAAGATGCATTCTATCTACAATCTACAATAATTCAACAATTTGAGCACTTTGTACCATACCTCTGCTCTCCATCTTCTT
>JABUQX010019426.1:42500-49083 GCA_015478945.1 Trachelipus rathkii | reverse complement strand
GATTAGCCGTATAGTGTCCTTGAACGGTGTGCAGAGTTTCCTACAAAACCCAAGGGGGATCGAGTATTTGTAACCATATATGATGCTTGAAACTTGTGATATTGGCACAATTCGCCGTGTAGTAGCGGAGACATATAGGTAACCCGACTACAGAGTTTCTGATATCGAGAGACTTGTTATAACTGGAAGTGCTCTGCTGCGTCGTGCGTGCCTCATGATTTTCAAGAGAGGATAGAGGAGTGCCATGTTATTTAAACGACGGCTGACTCGTCACCGCCTCCCCCATCTTTCTCTGGCTGGAGTTGCCCGCAGTTTGGGGCCATCACTCCCGTCGTACATTCATCATGTATAGACATCTATTCACAAGCCACTATACTTCTCTCTCTCGCACGCTATTTTCTGTCTACCAAGGTTCTAATTCTAGTATCAGGCTTCTCCTCGGTCTATATCCGAAGTCTATTTCCTGTGCTAAACGAATCTAGACAGCACGCTTACTCCGAACGTCTTACCGGATCCACGTCCTTCACTCCTCTCGATGCTTTATCTCCTCTGAAGTAGATCCGTTCACGCTCACTCAGAGTTTACCTAAAACGATTTAAACAGTTGCGCGCTACTGAAGTTACCCACGACACCACACTCTTGTTTAGCACGGAGGCAATAGATACTCTAAGGAAGTCAACGTGTCTCTATTGATACATATCTTATTAGTCATATCATAAGTTTACTACGCTTATATTCACACAATTTAGTGTCAAATAAAGAATATAATTAATATTAATAAGTCATTGCATAATTATATATAAGTATAGTTTTCTTATTACCTGTATCCCCTATGAAGATTATGTACTTTGATATCAAAGTTAAAATTACATTGGTGGTCAATATATATATAAGTCGCTTTTGAGAGACAATAGTAACAGCCTCAGTGGACCAATATAGCAAAACAAGTATTTTAATTTAAAAAAAAGTATAAATATTAACTTGCTATAACAGGTGATCCCAAATGTTGTCAAAGTTTAATATATAATATTAATAAATTAACACAATGTTAAACTAAATATCTGATCCTATATTTCCGATTGTATAATAAAAATATTATACAAATATAAAGAATAAATTGTGTAAATATATATAAGTATATAAATGGTGTAATTAAAAATGTCAATAAATCGAAGACTAATAAAGAAATTGCAAAGGAAATTATTGCTAATTATGATAAGAATAAGATTACATTATAAATCATTAAAACTTACATCATTCAAATACAAATAATGATAAGATCTTGTTAATAATTCTTAATAAATGTTGACTCAGTCTATCTATTTAAAATGAGCATATTAGTAATTTATTTCATAACTACTTTGAGGAAAATATTAAAAAATCGTCCATTATATATATATGACGCCAATAAAAAGAAAATACTATATACTGTATTATTATTTCTAAATGAAGACATGATGAGCACTTTATCAGGAAAGAAAAGAAAAAGAAAAGATAAATAAAGAAGTTTGTCCTAAATAAAACGATAGTATATAGGATAGTCATAATAAAAATAATAATATTGAAAATAATAACTTTAACAATTAAATAATTATTAATATATTATAAGGATAATGGTATAATAGACAATACTAAAATGATGGATATCAATTAATTAAGATATGGTATTAAGTATGTAAGCAAATACATGTAATATAGTTATATGTTTCTATATAATTATGATTATATATAGATGAGAAATAAATATACGAGATAATTAAATATATAGGTATGAATAACCTATAAATTATTCAATTAAACGATATATAGATCATATATAGTAGCAATGGTAATGGAATAAAGGATGAATAGTTGGCATAGATTGAATTACAAATATTTGGTGACGACCGTAGAAATGATATATGATGTAGTACTTATGGTAGTCAGTGATATAACAGTTTAATAGAATAAATAAGGTAAAAATGGGTAATAGTATAAAAATAATAGTCAGTATGAATAGCTTTTCCTTCTTAATCCTTATTATATTTAGAAACATTTTAATAATATTATATATTTATAATAATTAAATTAATTAATATTTAATTAGTAATAATATAAATAGTATGAAAATATAATTATAGTATATAACGTATAATTAGGTTAATGAAAGTTAGATGATTGAAATTATAATATTAATAGTGTATAATAAAGTAATTTAGATAGTTGTTGATAATTGTAAGTGTGTATGATAAATATACTTATTAATACAATTTTTTCAAAGCCAACGTCATTAATTATATAAAGTAAATATTAGGTAAATGATATAATATTAAATATCCTGTAAATAGTTTTCCTTTTTGTAATACTTTATTGAGAACATCAAATTAATATTGTTATTAATATGTAAAATAAAAGTATACAAATGTGAATATATCTAACTATGCAGTCATAATCAAGATAAGTTATTTATATGATATTAAAAAATAAGATTAGGTAGATATAGAGTAGCACAATTGAGATTAAATAGGTAACGACGGAAAATTTATAATCTTATAAATATCCTTAATTCTTAATTACAGGAACCAAAGTAAAAATGTAATTTTTTTATATTAAAATTTTCCTGTATAGTATTTAGTTCAATAACCTATCTTTAAAGAACTAATGTTGTAATATAAATGATAATTTTTTAATGTCAAATTTAAATAATATTATTATAATTTTTAAGAAGAATTGATACAATATTCCGAGAAATATTTTAATGAAGTTAATTGCCAAACTTGTTGTTATAATTACTTTAATGAGGAATTAGTTGCTATAGCAGTACTCACTTTATAATAGTTTTAAAAAAATTTATGATTATTAGCCCTTAACTTTATATTAGTTTATATTATATGATGATAAATAAATTATAATGAATTTCTGTGAGTAGTAAGAATTTAACTCTCTAGTTTTGTGACATTAAAAGTAAAAAGGTTAAACAGTGTTAAAAGTTAACAGTTTAAATAACTAATGTATGAAAGGTTAATGAGCAAGAAAATTGAGTTAGTATTATATAATTATCATTATTTATGTATATTGAAATTATTTGAGAGATATTAAGTTATTGATACTTAAGAACATAAGTAATGTAGAAGATCTTAGAGTAAGTTTTAAATATTTTTGAAGTATATTAAAGAAATTTTGTGATTATTAGAATTTGAATTAATATAGAATATATATGATTGTTATGAAAAAATGATTTTAGTAATGATGATATTGTTTTAAAGATGATTAATTGGTTTAGTTTTATTCCGTTGCATATCAAGAGTAGTATATTATTATTTATTTATATATATAGGTTAATATAATAATAGGCATGGCAGAAAGAGGTCTAACCCAACTTCTCTTTATAATTTATTGATTTTATGACACCTTGCGGAGTTTGATAATGGTCCTTAGTCAAACCTATTTTGCACGTTTTAATGAGTCCATAAAAATATAGTTTAAGATTTCCTTAAGGAAATCAGCTGATTTAGCCAAAATATCCGCTATGAATATAAATAGAACATATATGGAATGGTGATATAAAGCGCTTATAACTCACGCCATGCTACTTTCTAGGGGCTAAAGTATTTGATATTTTTTTTGGTATATTTTAATGCTGATTGAAATATGATTATATCATGATCAATAAGGTTTTGGTTGATGATAAGTTTTATACGAAAAGAAATTCCGCATGGTAATTTTTCATATATATGAGCTATCCATGCACATACCTGTAGAGCAATATTATTGCAATCGAAGCGCTAAATCTATTATCAAGCTATACTTTCGGTCTTTGCGTGTAAAGTGGAAAATAGGGAAAATATATTTTATTGTTGAGTCTGAAGAAGAGAGAGCGAGTTAAAATCTTTTGCGAAAGCTCTCGGAATAAGTTCGGTAATTTCTCTTGCTTTATACCGAGAGCTTATAAATTTTCTTTGTTCGTGATTCATATAATCCCCCGTTCCTTTGAGTGTATACGAGATTCTTGTAAATATATGATATAAATTAAGTGCTCTCTCGTTTTATAGTCAGACTATACTATCTTCATTGCCCTTCGTAAGTCCTATATCATTATCTGATCTTGTGCTAAATAATTTAGAATAAACTTAACATAATTGTTCATATTAGAATTAGGTTTAGAATAAGTCGTGGAATAATCTATATCTTTTAATAAAAACTAGTTTCTGAACTCTACACATCACGTCGGGCAGTGTAAAATTTTACTTTTTTCTATTCCAACTTCCTTTATGAAAGAACAGATTATTAAAGTCTCCCTTAAATTTGTCTTTTACGATGACTATTATGATATCATTTTATGTACAAATATTGAAACTGTCTTTTATTTAAGTTACCCGTGTAACGAAGATTTGAGATGTTTCCATAAGAGATTCTATTTTATTTTATAATTAAAATGCAATGGCTTTATTTTAGATTTCTTTATCAAATAAATGTATATACAAATAGACAATGGAAAGAATACTTTTAAATCTTTTTGAAGCTCCGCAAAGGTATGATTTGGATCGATGCATTTGCTCTTATCAAAAATGACGCGTATTCGTAATTACTTTATTTTCCATTTAATAATTTCAAGAAATCATTTTAAAATAAATGTTTAAATTGTTTACTAAAGCATTTATATATTTATACTATTATTAAATATTAAAACGCTATTTTTTAAAGTGTCTAAACAGTTAATTAATTTATATTCATTAGCCCTATTTTTCACGAAGGATGATATTTTGAAAGCTTTTCTTGCGTTTTAAAGATGCAGAACACATGCCGTTATTTAAGTCTTTCATTTTAATTTTTCTTTTCATATGAAGATATTCGCCACGGAACTTATGTGTTGAACAATTAGTTTTAAGATAATATTAGTAGTATTTAGTATTTCCGTATCCAATATATGCTCAATAATATTGCCATATCAAATATTTCATTAAGGTTTTATAAATCTCGACTTTAGCGTTTGTATCCACTTATCATCATCTATATTATCCTCGGAATCATCACTTAAATATAAGATATAATTTATATACCACTTAAATTTTTTCTAAAAGATAGTACGATAATATATTTATGTACATTAATTTATTTATATAAAAAGATTTATTTATCTTTTAAATTATCAGTAAATATTATTTAAAAAGTAATTTATCATTAAGGTTAATAATTTATTTATATTCAAACTTTCTTAGAGGAATATTAAGAAGTAGCACGATGATTGAGATTTCAAGAAAAGCAACTAAGGGAGTTCTCTAGGCTGTCTCACTAGGCAACTGTGGTAGTTACCGCTTTAGGGAAAGCAATAGCATCCCAGCCGAATCCTTTTTTAGCTAACCTAAGCTTCACTTGGTTAGCGGCAGTGCTTCTGGAAGTGGCCGAAGCATTGTGAGTGATAAGCATAGGTTATCACATATTGTGAAACCGTGAGAGGATAGTAGCCGTTTCCCAACCTCGAGGTTTCCTCACTAGAGCTTTTGGAAGTGGCCATAGCTCGCACCCTCACTTGGACGGTAAGTGGCCGATACAGGTGGGTCCATTTTAAAGACCGTGAGGTAGTTAACGTTCGCCCAAAGCTTCCAGCCTTTCCTATATGATACGAATACTGAGGAAAAGTGGCCGAATTCGGCGCCAGTGCTTATCTGGAAGTGGCCAAGGTACTGTTTATTGGAACGGTAGTGACCGTTTCCCAAACTCACACAAGTTACGAGTATTATTTCCCCAGAGCTTTAATTGAGAAGTGGCCATAGCTCGCCCTCACTTTGGAGACGGAAGTGGCCGACAGTGGGTCCCATTTAAGACCCTGGATAGTTATTAACCGGACGCCCAAGGTCCTTCAGCCTTTCCTAGTCGAATTCGGAAAGTATAGGATCACCGATTCGGTACGCCAGTGCTTACGGAATGATGGCCGTAAGGTACTTAGTGGTCTTTATGGAAACGGTAGTGGACCGTATTTCCACAAACTCACTTCGATTTCCCTAGAGTCTACTGAGGATAAAGTGGCCGTTAGCATATCGCCTCATATTCTGACGGAGAGTGCAGCAGAGTGTGATGGTATCTCATTATAGACGGTAGTGAACCTCTGAGTCGCCCCTACTCACATTTTCCATGGGTGAAGTGGCCGCAAGTTATTGAGTCTTACCATTATATGTAACATCCTAATTTAAAACACACGTAAGCTGGACACTTTTACTGTAACAGTTTCTTAATTCTGTAGGTATAATATTTGAGAGTTACTATTTATCATGTCTACGATTCTATACACGCTTCTTACCGAAGTTACCACGCTCATCGAATAAGTTTATACCTATATTATATAAAACGCTCAACGAAGTTACCTTTAAAACGCTCATAGAAGTAAATAACCACAGTCATCACGAAGTTACTATAACTTAGCTCAGGAAAGGTCAACGTTATGTTAAATGTCATTATTAAAGTTTACTTTTCGCTACCTAAATTGGTCAATATATAAGAATATAATATTAAATAAAGTCAATTGCTAAATAAAAGTTTCTTATCCTGTCACCTATGAATATTTGTGTCTTTCGAGTAGTGTTTGTGACTTTGATTATATCTTACA
>JABUQX010019426.1:17500-20000 GCA_015478945.1 Trachelipus rathkii | reverse complement strand
AGTTGGTAACGGACTATCGATTTTAAAGTTTTCAAAATATGTTTAATAATTATTTAAAAATCACATTTATGTTAATATTTTGGTTTAACAAATGAAATATCTCGAAAAGTACGAAACTTAACAGAAAAACCAAGTACATATTTGGAATCAGCGTTTATAAGGCTTTTATAAAATGTTTAAAA
Organism: Trachelipus rathkii; assembly: GCA_015478945.1. NCBI lineage: Eukaryota > Metazoa > Arthropoda > Malacostraca > Isopoda > Trachelipodidae > Trachelipus > Trachelipus rathkii. The sequence goes on along the minus strand of JABUQX010019426.1, from coordinate 19,818 downwards.
AAAAAAAAAAAAAAAAAAAAAAAAAAAAAAAAAAAAAAATTTTTATAAGTATATTATATATTATTATATATTATAATATATATTATATATATAATATTATACTCATAGTAATATACGGTATATAGGCTATTATATATATATTATTCATAATGACATATCTCGAAAAGTACGACACTACAGAAAAACCAATTACATATTTCGATCGCGTATTAAAGCTTATTAAAAAAAAGTTTAAAAAAAATTAATAAAAAACTGCAAAAAAAAAAAAAAAAATAGGGGCGGCTCGAGCCGACGGGGACAGAGGGGGACGTTTTCGCATACCCGTAGGGAGGGGCGGAGGAACCCCTGCGACACCAAAATACCAAAAGGGCGGGGGTTCGGGAGACCCTCCCCGGCAGCGGGGGGAAATGTCCTGCCCTTAGTTACGCCCGGAAGGCACGAGAGGACCCGCGACTCCTGCCATCTTTGCGCGCGGTTTACCCTTGGGTTTCCTTTAGTTTTAAAAAAAAAAAAAAAAAAAAATAAAAATGACGGAGTCGTAAAACGTAAAAGGTTCTATATATTTTTGAATCATGTCCCGTTACCACTGAAATTGGATGTTCTGGACATCATCTTACTAGGAAATATATTAACAAAAACAAAAAAAATTCAAAACTGACGGGTTCGTAAACAGAAGAGGTCCTATATATTATATTATATATTATATATATATATATTTATATATATATATATCATATGTATATTATATCATATATAATGTATATGGCCAGCCTGCCATTAGCCGTATTGTATTCTAAAACTACGTAATAGCTACACCTAAAAAGGAATACATTCATAGATTTTTTATTTTACATATTGAAATTTACTTATGAAATTATAAATTAGTATCCCTTATGAAATAATGAATAATAATAACAAAAATATGTTCTGTTTTTAATTGAAAAATTCTGTGAAAATCTGCATCTTCATCACGGTCTGAAATCGCTAAATCTGTGTCATTTTGTCATTTATTTCAAAAGGTACGTGCACAAGATGATTTAAACAATTATTATAATTATTATATAATTATTATATTATATATATAGAGTATATATATATATATAATATATATATTATATATATATATATATATAATAGTATATACGGCACATTTAGGGGCTCGAGCCGACGGGGGAACACAGGGGGGGAGTTTCCCATACCCCGTAGGGAGGGGCGGGGAACCCCCGCGATACCCAATACCAAAGAGCGGAGGTTCCGGAGGATCCTTCCCCGGAGGGGGGGGAAATTGTCCTACCCTGTCGTTCCCGGAAGGCCGAGAGACCCCGACTCTGCCATCTTTGCGGTTTACCCTTGGGTATTCTTTAGTTTTAAATATTACCCCACACTATTTCGACATGTAAGTTACGCTCTTTTAATAAGCTATAAATTACTTATTGCTACATTTTATTCCACTTTTTTTTTAAAACCGATTTTTTTTTTTTAAAAATGTTTCAAACTGAATTTCACGGTGTTTGCAAAAATGATTCCTCCACAATTTTCGAATGTACAGTTTTGAAGATACATATGACGGTAACGAAACCTGACCTATATAATTATTATATATTTATATATCTTTATTATATAATATATATATATATATATAGTAAACATGCTAATTATATATATATATAATATATATATATATATATATATATATATATATATATATATATGATTTTACCAGTTGTCACCGCCACTCACGGGGCAGAGACCTATTCGAGGAGGGAGGTGTTTCATGCCTCAGAAGCTCCCCAACTAACGCAATGTTCTCATATCTGCAGATAACGCAACAAAGTGAGGAATATCACATTCAGTAGAAAAAGATAGAAGATGAAATAATTCCACGGAACAGAGGTAGCTGTTTAAAAAAGATAACACATCAGAGAACAAACCTGGATTGATACATATCCACAACAAAACTGCATGCGGCAGACACAGCACCCCTTTGGGCTCGGAGGGTCGCGTCGTAAAGTGGTTGGTACGCGACAATGACAAGTTCCTTTAGCCACCTGCGCGCGCGTACCTATAGAAAAGAGAGATAGTGAAACTTTGTTGTTCGTTGCAGACTTAGAAGGTCAAGTGAAGTGGAAAGTACGGAACAGTTTATAAGTCTTTTGGCCTCTGATCGACCCATGTCCAAAAAGCTGGGTGGAAACCACAGGCCCCCCCAGAATATGAGAGCAGTACTCCATACAAGGGCGGATGAGGCCCTTGTATAGTGGAGAAACTGAGAGAGAAAAAGTCTCGCATGTCTAAAACTGAACTCCCAGTCTTTTGAT
>JABUQX010019426.1:0-15000 GCA_015478945.1 Trachelipus rathkii | reverse complement strand
ATATATATAGTATATATATATTATATATATATATATATTATATAAATATATATATATATTATTAACATTATATATTATATATATATATATATATATTTATATATATATATATATATATATATATATATATTATATATATATATATATTATATATATATATACGTATATATATATATATATAGTATATATACTATATATTATATTATATATATATATATATTTTATATAATATATTATTATTATATACATATATAGTATATATATATACCGTAATATAGATATATATATATATATATAATATATTATCATATATCTATATATATTATATATATATATATTCATATATATATCTATATATAATATATAACTATATATATTAATAGTAATTATTATATATATATATTTTTATATATATAATAATATTATTATATATTATATATGTATATATATATCTATATTATATATATATATATATATATAATATATATTATTATATCATTATATATATATTATATATATATATTTATATTAATATTATAATATATAATCTTATATATATAGATATATATTATATTATATTATATATATATATATTATATATATTTATCTAATATAGTATATATATATATAACGCATAATCCTCGCTTATATATATATATATATATAATATATAGATATATAATATATATATATATATATATATATATACGTAATATATACTATATATATATATATATATTTATATATATATATATAGATATATATTTATATATATATATATATATTATTATATATAATATATAATTATATATATATTATATAATATATATATATATATATAGTAATATAATATATATATATATATATTTATATATATAATTAATATATATATATAATATATATATTTATATATATAATATATACTCTATATTATATATATATATTATATTATTAATATATATATATTATATATATATATATTATAATATTATGCTCTTATTAAATCTTATTACTATGCCTTATTAACTCACATATTTCAATGAAACTTTTTTCCGATTTTCATGAAAATTACCTAAAATATATAAAATAATCTCAAAGGAAAAAAAAGGTTAAATAAAACTTGGGAAATGAGCCTGAAAAAAGCTATGAAGTGTTCAAATTTAAAATTCACAACATGGGAAAACTAATCTAAATGGCACATGCTTCTTTATTTAAAATTTTTGCATGGGTTTATCAGGTGTTGAAGCAATATATATAATCATTATCCTACCACTCATCATGGGTCCTGTGGTATGGGGGTGGGGCCCTCCGTTGAAATATGTTCACGCGCCAAGCATTTGTATTGTGAGTTCAAATTTATTTTATTAACGTTTTTCTAATTAAAAACGTTTCTGACAAATATATTTGAAAAGTCTTATTTTGACGGATTTTTGTAATTGAAATTTTTTGGGGGGTAGGGTGGGGAGGGTGGGGGGGGGGGTGGGGGGTATTGTTGGGGGTTGTGGATGTGGGGTGGGGAGGTTCTCGTGTTTTATAACGATTTTCCTTAATTAAAACAAGCATCTGACATGTTTTAAGTTTCGTTGAAAATCGAGAAAGCGCTAGGATTGTATAGGTCATATATTATATATATATATATATATATCATATATATATTTATATATTATATATTTATATATATATATATATATATAATATATATATATATATAATATATATATTGTTAACGTCTGTAGTTCATTAATTTATTTTGTTTGTTTTATTTAGAGCCTTTACGCGAGGTCCCAGGATTCTCTTTGGAGAAGGCTTATTCCTGACAACACTAAATGAGAAAGAAAAGGATTCAAGTAACACGAAAGAGATGCAATTTTTGATATATAAAGAAATAGTCAATTAGTAGTTTATGTCAATCCTAAATTGTACCTCTTACCAATATTAGTTATTAATGCTATTCTACCCTTATTACCGAATAAATATACATATAACCTATTATACCCTATTACTAGAAATATATATATCAAAATATTCTTTATTTATGTACAATATTAAATTTTCCGGAAAATATCCATAATACAATCTAATGTCAGAATTTTATACAATTTACGGAACGATACGCTCCTTAGCAACTTATCCAAATTTGCCCGAAAGTTAGTTTCCTTGATCGGGAAATTCCTTTGACAATCCTACAGTAAGTATTTATTCCTTACGAGCACCAGGAACAGCTCGCTGTGCCTAATGATCGACTCAGCCCCAACAGCACGATCCAAATTGGTTATTTCCAGATTAGTGATGGGTGAGACAAACGCTCCAGTCGTCACCGTTACGATGCCTCCCACACTTCCTGTTTGATTTAAGCCTAAAGGGGCTAACTTAGCTACACGATTGTCCTTTGGATTTGGTCCCGCAATCAGCACCCTGAAAATGACAATATAAATTTGTATTATACCGTCATCATTTCCCTAAATCGAATTAGTAACAACAAATTATCCTAACAATGTTAAGAATAATAATAATAATATTAATATAATAATAATTTAATTAATAATAATAATAATATAATATAATGATAATAATATAAATAATAATGAATATATAATATATAATACTAATAATAAAATTAATAATAATAATACTATAATAATTAATAATAATAATACTATAATAATAATAATAATAATAATAATAATAAATATAATATATTAAAATTAATAATAGTATAAAAATAATAATAATAATATTATAATAATAAAATAATACCTTAAACGCAATTAAATAGACGCATATATTATATTATTTACAGCAAATAACATACCATTTACTTTTGCGCGAACCAGGACATACTACAATTTCGACTAGTAAATATAAAATGACAAGGTAATAATAATAATTTAATACTAATTATATAATAATAATAAAAATAAATAAATAATTAATAGATAATAAATAATAATAATTAATAATAATAATTAATTAATAATAATAATAATAATATAATAATAATAATAATTTAATAATAAATAATAATAAAATTAATAAATAATCTAATAATAATAATAATAATCAATAATAATATAATAATAATAATTAATAATAATAATCAAAATAATAATAATAACCACCATAATTTCTATTCGATAATTTTCCTTACAATTTCCAGTTTGCATAACTTAACCTTCGTGCTGTGTAGCTTTTAGTTTAAAAATCCTGGTTGTGCGTTATAAATTCTCATACCTACATGGCTTGTGTGGCTGTCCCGCACACAACCATACACGCACACCACACACAACCACCCAGCAATCATACAGTATATATATATAATACTTTTCTTTCAGTAATACTTCCTAAGCTGAAGCCAAGTCATTTTTTTCCTTTGTTCTTTATGTTGCCGCTTTCACCCAAATGTCCATACAACGAATTTCCTTTAAATGCAATGGAAAAATTCATGGTCCGTTTTTCTTTGACATATCCTATATATCGTTTAAATATTCCCATAATTCACTCATAAAATACCCTTTAATTCGAATCGCAAGAATCCTCATCGTCAAACTGCAAATATTCCTGATGCGTAAATTGAATTCTACTATTAAAGTTGGTTTAAAATTTAAACCCGAGCACCGAATATCCTTTTAAACGTTTTTACTTTCAAAAATGATACCTAAAGTGAATTTGAATTCTAGCTATTAAATTTGTTTCAATTTGAACACCATGCACTGAAAATACTTTTTAAGTTTCTACTTCAAAAATGCTACCTGAAAATCATTCTTTAATTAACTGATTGGTTTGAATACTCTTCCACAATAACAACAAATGACTTACACCTTTTCACAAATAAACTTTATGAAATACTCTTACCGATACCTGGGATAAATGTAACTTGTTTGTAGTAAAATCCAAATCCTTTTACGCTCACTGAATTTCGTGACTAGCAGTTAATTTTCCTCGTCACAAGTTTCAGAACTTTGTTGAATATTAATTTGCCTTAAATTTTGCTCACAAAACCTTCGATTTTTTAACTCTTTCAGAAAGACAATCTATTTATTTTATAAAGTATTAACTAATGCTATGAATTTAGTTGGTTCGTCCTACATTACTCCCCTTCCAAGATTGGGAACCAATCTTAAAAAGAAAAAATAGCTCCACCACTCAAAAAGGAAAACAACCTTACCTAATTTCCGATGGAGGCTCGTCTTTCCTCCGCCCTTCTCTCATACTCCAATACTCTCATTTGGACATTCGGTATATCTGGAGCTGGACCTCTAGATCTTGTCATTGGTACCTGGTACCCAATTTCTACTCCTTGTGGATCCACTCCCTGTTCCTCCGATTGGTCCTCTAAAATCATCCGTTCAGGGTCTTCACCCACTTCCCATAACTCCTCCTGAATTGACCTGGGGGTATAGAAAGGAACATTATTAGAATTAATGTAATTACTTTGACTAATATTACATACCTCAACTGGTTCCGGTGTTTCCTTCCTTGAGACCATGTCATCCTCTTCACTATCATTCGCTATGTCCCCTACAAGTGTGTAGCTGCCATCTGGAAATCTTAATGCCTTCCCGAACCTTTGCAAATTAAGTTCCTCATCTGATTTAACCTCTGACTGCGCTGAGTCCAACCAATCCATTAAGTCATTTGTATCAATAGGCGATGATGTCAGCTCTATCTCTGTTTGGGTCATTTTATCTATTGTTATGGCTTCAGTTTGTGTGGCTATATCTTCCTTGTATTTAGGTTCTCCTATAGCTACCTCTACTAAATCCCAAATATCCTTTTTATTTTTTTCATGTTTCCTTTCCTTCGTTGATCTCCCAAGTTGTCCTCCATAAATTACATAAGTTTGTGTTGGTTCCTCCTCTTTCTCTTCTTCTTCAGTTTCTGTCTCCCATACTTGTTCTTCTCCTTGTTCATATGTTTCTTCTTCGATCCTAAAATAGTCAAGCAAATATTCCGGAGGGTCTGCCCAAACTTTTAAATGTGCATAGTGAGTCCTCATTGTTTTTCCGTTTCCTTCAATGTCATATGTCATTCCACCTGCAATCACCTTGGTTATCACAAAAGGGCCCTCGTACCTTTTGCTTAATTTTTTCTCCAAAGTTCTATCCACTGAGATGATTTTCCTTTTAACTTTCACCCCTACTGCGTATGGCAACCAGTTTGGATGACCCTCTTTCCACTTGTCCTGTTCCTTTCTTGAGATTGGTAATACCTTTCCTTTCTCATGTTTTTGAACCATTAGTTTCTCTGCTGGGGTCACTCCTAATTCTGCATGTTTTGTATTATTATATACCATTATTACTCGGGGTAAACAGTCATCCCATTCCTTATCCTTCGTTACCGTATTCTTGAGGAACTCCGCGAATGTCCGGTTGACCCTCTCCACTGCCCCGTTAGCCGCTGGTTTGTACGGACTGCTAAAGACATGTTCGATTCCGTAGGCCTGAAGCATTTCCTTAAATCTTGTGCTCCTAAATTCCACTCCATTATCCGTCAATACCTTGTATGGTGGTCGCAGAAATGTGGGAAGCATTTGTCCTTCAAAAGCCTCTGTTACGCTCCTTGCAGATTTATCCTTTAACGCCTTCACTGCAGCCCATTTACTACAGTGATCTATAGCCACCAAACAAGCAATGTTTCCTTTTCTAGTTCTAGGCATGGCCATAACATCGACAGCTACTAGTTCGAACGGATTTTGTACCTTAATCTTCCATATAGGTGGGAACACAACCTGATGGTCTATTTTATTCAGTTGACAGGTTGGGCATGTTCGGCACACATCTTGAATGATTAACTGACCTCTGGGGTGCCAAACATACCTTGAAATAAGATCTGTTAATTTTTCTCGTCCTATATGAGCTAAATTCCGATGTGTAACCACAGTAATGCTTACCATCCTGTTGGAACCCTATAACAGCCCCAAATTGTTCATCTCTAATCCTTTTTACTAAGATGGCTCCATTCATTCGTAGATCCTTCCTATATCGATAATATTCCTTCAATAATATATCAGTCTTCCTAATCTCTTGATTATTTCCAATTTTCTTCTTTAGTGTCCTAATCACTTCAGAGTTATCTTGTAATCTTATTATTTCCTGGACTGTTATTAAGTCATTATCCTTATTCACTGTGAGGTTAAAAACATCAATGGTAAAGCCATCACTTACGTCATCGGCATCGTTCCCATGTGCGATTATTCCTTCTCCGAAGTCCAAAATTGCATCTGACTCCACCAAATAATTCATCCCTAGCAGCAAACAAGCTGGAATATGTTCATCCTGAACGACAACCAATGGTAGCACTATTTCCCGGCACCTTGTTTTTATTTTTATGGCCACTGCTGTTGTACACTCCACAATCCTTGTAGTTACTCCATTGAGAGTAATATCTACCTTCCATCTTTTCAGAATGTGTCCAAATTGGTTTAAGCCATCAACAACTCCTTCCTGTATCAAACTGATGACAGATCCTGTGTCCAGAAAAGCACATCTGAATACTTCTCCGATAGAGACCTCCTGCCATGCCACTCCTTTTAACTTGTGGTTGCAGCTTAACCTAGACTGGTGCCCTCTTTCCTTCATTAATAAATTTATTCCTAATTCTTCTTTGGAAGATTGCTGCAATAAATTATTTCCTGATGTATCACTTCCTTCCGTATCTGAGTAATCTTCATTTTCTTTCTCTGGTGATGTCTCTAGTTCCTCAGTTATCCGTTCGTCAACTATTGTATTTTCTCCTTTTGGATCGAAAGTACCATCATCAGCTACTGGATTGAAGTGTGATCCTCCTAGCACCTGTATGTGTACATCTTTTAAGTTGTTACACTTCCTTGCCTTTGGTCCGATGTATGCCACTGAGCAACATATTCCATGATGCAACCAAATCTTTGTATTGAATTCATCACTGGCCACTAACAAAACTTCTGGTACTGGTTCCTTTCCTGGAGTTTTAATTGCTTTTAGTAATTTTAAAGCTTTTGGTCTCTTTTCCAACCCATACATTTTCCATTCACTAATCAGGATGTCCAATAAAAATTCCCTTAGCTCCTGGTGATTTTTCTGTTTTATTTTAGAATACTCTTTATCAAGTATCTCCTTCAAACTCAAAAATAGTGAATCAGCACCGCCTGGTACCAATTTTATAACCTTTAAACCTTTTGGTAGTGCTTCTGGATCCGTTATATCGATTTCCTCATCAGGTTTCCTTTGACACCTTGACCATGTGTCTGCGAACACATTATCCTTTCCGGGATAATAATGGATCTGGAAACTATATTCGCTCAAGTCATCCAGAACTCGGGCCAATTTACTATCCACTAGCTTCATCGTGTGTAAATATACCAATGGCCGATGGTCCGTGTACAAGATGAAGTCCTGACCTAGTAGAAAAGGCCGAAAACTTTTAATCCCCCACCGTATGGCTAGCAGTTCCCTTTCTATTGTGGAAGCTTTCCGTTCACAAGCATTGAAGGAGTGTGAGTTATATGCAATTACTCTTCTACCACCTTTTTGTTCTTGGCACAAGCCCGCACCCATACCAAATCCACTGGCATCTACGTAGAGTTCCAACTTCCTACTACCTTCCGAGAAATCTGGAAATGCTAACTCTACTGATTCTTTCATCCGTTTTTTTCAGTTCCTCGAAAGCCTTGATCCTTTCATTTGTCCATTCAATTTTGTCCTTTCTTTTGCCTCCCGTTAGTGCACTGAGAGGTGCTGCCACTCCTGAACAATTTTTTATAAATTTCCGTTGAAAGTTAATCATTCCTAAATATCGTCTTAACTCTCCCACATTAGTAGGTCTCTCCAACTTGTCCACTTGATCCATAAATTCCGGCAGTTTTTTGATCCCTGTCCTGCTGATGATGTGTCCTAGGAATTTAACTTCTTTCTGGACCCAGCTACATTTACTCACTTTTACCTTGACGTTCGTTTCGCAGAAGCGCTGTAGGACCTGTTCAATCAATCCTAAATGTTCTTTAAATTCTTTTGATATTAATAAAACATCATCGATGTAAACCACTACCTTGTCTCGACTAAAACCTGTTAGGATCCGCTGCATCTCCCTCTGGAATGCTGCAGGTCCGTTCTTTAGCCCAAAACTCAGCCTTTTAAACCGGTATTGACCACTGACTGTTGAAAATGCTGTAAAATCCTTGCTTTCTTCCTCCAACTGCATCTGATAATACCCTTTTACTAAGTCCAGGCTGATCGTAACAGTATTGTACCCCATAGCATCCATAAGACGGGTTTCATTTATGCTGGCCATTGGGAACCTATCTGCCTCGGTTACTTGGTTTAAGCGTCGATAGTCAATACACAGACGAAGTGTTCCGTCCTTTTTCCTAACTGGCACCACCGGAGAACTCCATTCTGCAGCACAAGGCTCTACGATGTCTTTTAAACATAACTCCTTTACTTGGTTTTCGATTTCATCATTAGTCTTCTGATCGAACCTCCTTGCCCGCTGGTAAATAGGGGTATAATCATGCAACCTTATCCTGTATGGGGTCATGGATGTCCCACTGATGTCCGAATCTCCCTTACTAAATGCATTTTTCCATTTGTATAAAACATCCGTGACGTTCTCCCGTTGTTCTTTAGTTAGTTCGTCCATGAAATTTATTTCCTTCTGTAGTTTTTCCTTCGTCACAATTTCAGAACTTTTGTGAATATTTATTTCCTTAAATTTTGATCACAAAACCTTCGATTTTTTAACTCTTTCAGAAAACAATCTCATTGTATTTTAGTAAAGTATTTACAACTAAATGTATGAATTTAGTGGTTCGTCCTACAATCTTATATATATATCTATATATATATATTATATATATTATATATATATATTATTAATATATATACTATAATATATATATATATATATTATTTATTATATATATATATATTATATAATATTCAGCAGGTGGGCACGCCCGCTCATTATGGTAGTCCGCTTCGCGCACCTCCGCACTCGAGAGAAACGTAAGTCCGCTAGCGCTCCTTCCGCCACTTATTCAGCCCATCAACCTCGCATCGCAAAGTCCGCACGTCCGCACGTCTCCCGGCTAAATACTGTTGATTCACAACAAGATTTTAATATGTACATACTAAATATAAATATCCTTATAAAAAATGTATGTATAATTATGTATATGAAAAATTGAATGCAATAATTAAAAAATCTCAAGATTTATCACTTCCTCCCAATGTCGTCGTGGCAAAGGACAAGAGGATCCATATTACCTTTCAAAGAGATTAGCTGCTCAAAAAGCAGTTAAGGCTGACCTCTTTGCCTCAAAATATCCCCACCAATACTAAATATTCGCTCTACTGCCGCAGAACTAGGGAGAGGTGTATTATATTTTATGAACAAGTTTAACAAATTCTGCCTATGCTGAAAGGGAAAGATGTCCTTGGTGAGAGGAGTGCTGGTGTTAGTTCCCTTCCAGCAGTCCATTGCTAATTTAAGGCCTCACCTAAATCATTCTGCCTCCCCTCTGAAATATTTTGACCAACCTGTCCACCCATAAGGTCTATTTCGTCCAAGACTTAGTAGATTCCATGAAGCCTCGACTCTGCAGATCGTGCTAATGCTACGTATCTGTCGGTAACGCTATATATATATATATATATATATATATATATTATATATAGTATATATATATATATATTATATATTATATATATATATATGATATATTATATATTATATATACTATATATAATATTATACATATATAATATATATATATATATATTATTATTATAATATATATAATATATATATTATAGATTATATTATATATAATATATATATTATTATATATATATATTTATATATATATATATATCTAATATATATATATATAATATTATTTATTTATTTATTTATTTATTTTGCCAACACTTTTTCCCGCCCTTGACGGGGTAGTGGTACTACAGCCTCTCTCACTTCACAACCCCCTTATCTCTCCCCCCCCCTTCCTCCACTCCCTCTATCCCTCGCCAACACCCTACCCTCTTCTTCCCTCATCCCTCCCTCGCATCTCCTTTATTCCCTCCATCCACCTCCTTCTTGGTTTCCCCTTTCCTCTCCTTCCTATTCCCCTCCGCTTCCCAAACTCTCCCCTAACCACTCTCTGTTCCTTCCATTCTCACTAGATGCCCGTACCATCTTAACATTCCCTTCTTCGCTCTTCCACCAACCCATTCCTCCAATCACATCTTTCCCTCACCACCCTATTCCTAATCTTCTCCCTTCTGCTAACCCCACAAGCCGCTCTCAACCCCTTCATCTCAAATACTTCCAACTTTTTCCTGGACCTGGCATTCAACCCCCACGTTTCACACCCATACAACACCGCTGGTACACAAATTTTTTCAAACATACTTATCTTAACTTTCTGTGATAAATCCCCCCCTTTCCATAATTCTCTCAAACCACACTCCAAGCTCTCATTCCTTCTCCTACCCTATGTGATCTATCTCCTCCTTCATCCCTCCCCCTTACCCAAATTCCATCCCTAGATATCTAAAAATCTTTACTTCTTCAAATACTACACCCCCTACTCTAACTCTACCCTCCCCCTCACTCTCTATTCCTCCTCCTCAAACACTCACACTTTACTCTTACCTGAATTTATTTTAAGCCCCTTTTGTCCACACTCTCTCAACTCCACTCACCAAATACCCAGCCCTTTCCGGCCGTTTTCGCCAACCTAGGGCCAGTATCGTCCCGCAACCAGGATTCATGCTCAACTTCCCTTCTATCATTCCACATCATCAATTTTCCACCCCACCTCCCCTCCCCTCACCATTCCTCTGCAAACTACTCCTCCATAAACAAATGAATACCCACGGCGACATTAACACTGCTCAATCCTCTCACCAACCCCAAAACAACTCACTCTCCCCTAGTACACTCTCACACACTTCTACTATTCCTGTAAAGGCCCTAATACCTTTACCTAATTTACCCCCCACTCCATTTTCCTCCACCACCCTCCACAATTCACCCCTCCTCACTCTATCATATGCTTCTCTAAATCTAAAAAACACCCTTACACTTTCCCTTTCCTCTCGTATCTTTTCTCCACAAGATCTTTAGTGTACACACACTTGGTCCACACACCCTCTTCCCTCCCTAAATTCTCCTTGTTCTTCCCATTTCCCCTCGTTAAAAACCTCTCAACTCTCTTCAATCAGTATTCTCCCATACACTTTCCCTACCACCCTTAAAAGACATATACCTCTTAATTCCCACACATTCCATTCTATCCCCTTTCCCCTTATAACAGGGAACCAAACAACCATCTCCCGAATCCTGTGGTACCTCAACCACTCTCCACATATATGTATATAACCGTATACAGCCATTTCCTCCACCCCTATACCTCCCTCCTGCAACATTTCCATTCTCACACCATCCAGACCTGCGGACTTTCCTTTTTTTCCTTTATTCAAGGCCCTAATAATTTCCTCCATTTGTATTTCATCCTCCCCCCCCCTCCCCACTTTACTCCCCATCCTCACCTCTTGCAAATCTTCCTCCCCTCCCCCACCCACTTCATTCAATAATCCACTAAAATACTCCCCCCACCCCTTCCTCACCCTATTCTCTCCTCCTATCCACTCCCAATCTCCTCCCTTAATCCTCTCCCCAACCCCTCTTCTGTCTTCCTTTTTTTTATTCTTTACCAGACATCTATGCTCCCCGGATCAAAATTTTCCGTCACTTTTCTACACCATTCATCTTTTGTCTTCCCTTCGCCCTCTCCACCGCCCTTTTTGCTTCCACTCTAACCCTTCTATATTCCTCCCAGCTTTCCTCTCTCCTACTTCCCAACCATTTCACATAAGCCTCCTTTTTCCTTTTCACCACCTCCTTCCCTGCCTCACTCCACCATTCACTCCCTTCCTTCTGCTTGCACCCACTCTTTTTACTCCACATACCCTTCTAGCCTCTTCACATACCCTCTTTAAATGTCTCCACTCCCCTCCAACACTCCTCAATTCCCGTCCCTCTCACGTTCTCGTACCACCGACCTCCAGACCTCTCCTAAACTCCTCTTACACACTGTCTCTCCAATTTTTCCACCTTATTCACTTCGACTCTCCTCTTTTCCCCTTTCCCTCAACGTCACCTCTCCTCCCACCTTACTAAGCTGACCACCAAATGTGATTCCGATGATTCCCTCCCCGCCCTCTAACAATACATTATACACTAATAATCTGCCTCTATCCTTCCCATTTACACACACATAATCCAGTACCGGCCCTCCCCCCCGTTATCTCACTCTTCCATGTATACTTTATGATTTTCACTTTTTTGAACCAAAGTATTCCCACTATCATTCTTCTTTCAACACACAACTCTAACAAAACTTTCTCCATTAACATTCCTCTCCCCTACCCAAATGGTCCTATTATTCTCCCCTCCCCCTCCCTTCCCACTCCTGCATTCCAATCTCCCAATAGACAAATTTTATCATTTACCCCGAAACTTTCACAACATTCATTCAACTCACTCCAAAATTCTTTCTCTCTCCTCCTCCCTCGCTCATTCACTGGTGCATATTGCGCATATAAAACCCACTATTTCTCCCCACCGAATTCACTTTTCCCACATTATCCTCGAACTCACCTGGCTGCACACCCTTACCTTATTCCCACACCTCTTTCCTCATACCTATTCCCACCCCTTCCCTCGCCCTCACTCTCTCGTTCACCCCTGATATTCATTACCTATGATTTTCCAAAGTCCATTCTCCCTCTTTCCCTTCACTGTTTCAGTTAACCTAGCACATCCCAAACCTTTTTTCTTCAATCATTAACCCCACCTCCTCCCTCTTTCAAATCCTCGTTTACCCCTCTCACGTTCATACATCCCCACCACTGATTACCTCTCTCCCTCCCCATCTTTTTCGCTTCTCTCTATATTTACTCACCACAGCTGCAACCTTTATGGACTCCCCACCCTCAGGCACTTCCCAACACCTCAAGCTCCAAACCCCCGCTCACCAAATACACCCACAACAATAACAACAATAACCAAGAAAGGTTAAAATGTATATATATAAAGATAAACTAAAAGGTTAAAACCTACAATCTAACAATTTTTTTTTTTCTTTTTCTTTAAAATTTACACGTTAAAACTTTATTTATCTATTAAAAACTTTATTTAATTATTTAATTTTTTAAAAACCTATATATGATACAAAATGAATTGCTATATCTTCTTTTTAATATTTGTATAGACTATTCAAACCAAGAATTAATGATCAAGAGATTTCTGACTTTTTAATAAAAGTGCGAGGCTAGATATAATAGATAATGACGTCACTCAAGTCAATGGTGCCTCGACCAATGAGAATTAAGCACGTATCTCGAAGTTTCAGGAGAAATATGAGAATGCTTGAGCATCAAAAATCGCCGCCAGCGAACAATCGCATGAGAAAAATTCTGACCAAATCTTACAGAAATTTCTGTCACTTCGAACAATGCATAAAAAAAAAAAAAATTTCGATGAGGAACGACACTTCTTGCTTGTATTTCCAGACTCTTCATGGTAGTCAATCCAATATATTAATAATGCTGACGTAAACATTTACAAATATATATTTCAAAATCTTCCCAATAGTTACAAGTAGTAATAATGGACATGAGATTCATAATAATGTACATACGATATAAGCGATTCAATATTGATTATAAATGTGAGTTAGGTCTGAGAGAGAGGGAGTGATTTCTGAGGAATAAAAATACCTGTAGAATCCTTGCAGAATACTCTTCGTTGCCAATTTGCGATATAAATATCAGATTTATAAATGCATTAAATAAATACCTCAGAGAAATGATATATATATATATTATATTAATAATATATATATATATATGAGGTATATATTATAGGTTAACATTCTGTGTAAAAACCCAATATATAATATATAAATATATATACTATATATATTATATATATATAATATTATATATTTATATATTATATATATATATTATTCTATATGTTATATATATATATATATATATATATATATATATATATATATATTATATTATATATATATATATATATTATATATTATTAATATATATTATATTATATTATATTATATATATATATATATATATATATATAATATATATATTTATATATATATATATATATTATATATACTATATCAATTCGATGCGTATCGCTACATAATTTATTATATACTTATATAATTATATATATATATTATATAATATATTAATATATATATTTATTTATATATATATATATATTATATTATTAATATATATATAGGTTAATCACTTCTGTGTAAAACCCAAAATATTATATATACCATATATATATTAAGTATAATTATTATATATATATTATATATATATATATATATATTATAACATATATATATATATAAATTTATATTAATATTTATATTATATATATATATTATACGGTATATTATATTATATAGTATATATATATATATATATATTAATATATATATAAATATATATATATTATATTAATATATAATATATATAATTATATATATATTATTATTTGGGTTTTACACAGAATTGATTTAGAGATTGCCTAGTTTTATGTAATAAATATTAATTAAATTACTAGATGAGGGTATTAAGCATTCAGTCTATAAAATCAAATTTTAAATGTTTTTTTATATATGTACCTGTTAAGGAGGTTGAGTATTTTTTGAGAAGTTTAATTATTTAAAACAATAAGTCTTTAGCTAAAAGTATTAATTAGTTATAAACCTAAAATAAAAATTATAATTTCTTTATTATCAGAAAGCAGAAGTTCTGAAGTAAACTATACTTTCATTTTTTCAAAAAGGTGCGGATCAAAAGAGCGGCAAACTTTATTTTGATCGCACTGGACGATCCGCACCTCCTAGTCAGACTTATTTGTAGTCGCTTGGATTGGACTACGCTGACTAGCGGACTAATCTCTCTC
>JABUQX010019425.1:17500-20000 GCA_015478945.1 Trachelipus rathkii | reverse complement strand
AAAACAATTGTGAAGGCCCTGACCATGAATGGTGAATGAGCTTCCGCTATATCTGCTCAACGGTTTCCGGTCTGAGTGACGAGAGAAAAAAGCTGGGGATATTTGATGGCCCACAAATACGGACACTCCTCCGTGATGCTGCCTTTGCTGCAAACAATCACTGTGTTAGAGGCAAGAGCGTGAATGCTTTTTCAGATGTAGCACAGAATTTCTGGGGAACAGGAAAGCCGAGAACCACTAACATTGTACAGGAACTGCTAGACAGTTTTCATTCTCTTACATTCTCCCCTAAGAAAATTTCCGGATAACTTAGGCAATGTTAGTGATGAGCAGGGTGAACGCTTCCATCAAGATCTTAAGTTCATGGAAGGACGTTACCAGGGCAAGTGGGATATCAATATGATGGCCGACTATTGTTGGAGCTTGATGAGGGAATATTCCAGACGCTATGCACAGTAGATCGTTTACGAAGAGAAAGTTACTACCATCGTAGGTATGTTTACATTAACTAAACCCATTCCTTCTATTACATTCATTGTTGTCCCATATTACTCTTTATTCATAGTTGTATTATATGTTTAACATATATCTATCAAAGACATGTATCATATCATTGCGATTTGTTTCTCTCCTTTCATATATCCAATATATATATATATATATATATATATATATATATATATATATATATATATATATATATATATATATATATATATATATATATATATATATATATATATATATATATATATATATATAATATATTATATAATTATATATATATATATATGTATATATATATATAATATAATATATATATATATTATATATATATATATATATATATATATTATATATATTATATATATATAGATATATATATATAGATATATATATTCTATATATATATAATATATATATATATATATATCCCAATAATTGTGATAGACCTTCTTGAAAATGTAAAAATCATATAATTTCCTTCTCAACACGACAACTCTTACCAACTCTCTATGCTGCTTTTTCTGAACCGATTACATTTTTTGGAATCAGCACATCAAAAATCAATTGTAAAACCCCGTCAAGATATTTCATGTTTACCCAGTGTGTATATAAAAGTAATAAAACAAAAAGTAAAATAACTATTTCTTACCTATAGCAAACCATTCACATATTAAAAATAATTAAATGAAAATTGAAAAGTTTCGTAGTTAAAGATATTAAACTAAATTTCATTTGAATAAGCTCTAAGGTTAAAATGACAGAACATTAGCAGTTCTCCATTTTCAGGGATAACCTATTTCTTGTGGCTTCATTTAAAAATATTTCCTTCTGTTCTAAATATTCTTTCACTTTCGACTGATGACGGTGGAGCGAAAGGTATTTTATTGCTAGTTTTTTCAAATTCATAAAAACTATTTCCAGTGTTTTTCCACCAATTGAAGGGAATATCATTGGTCTTCACTGGTCAAAGTAGGCAAACTTATATATTTGTTTATTTCTTGATGTAATTCCATATGTAGCCTTTTACTTTTATGTACAATAATCACATCGTCAGAAGAATGGGACTTTCTTTTTTCACTCTCACTTTCTTTTCTGTATGACGATTTTGATGCCACAATTTCTTTAAAACAATCCATTAAAGAAGTGAAAATGGAACCTTCAGCTTCACTTTCCCCACTACGTGAATCATCGTCAGACAGAAGAGTCAGGAGCTAAATTTTCAAGCATTTCTTTCCATGCCTCAACGACCATATTTTTACTGATTCATCTGATTCATGTTGAAAAATTAGCATCGCAGATCTAAGAAAATAGCTACACACAAAGATTTATCACAGAAACTTAAAAAGTCTTTTTTCTACTGATTTCTAAGCTCTTCAACGAGTTTAATTATTCCACTGAAGCTTTTGTTTAATTGCCTTATTTAAAAATAGATTTATTGCTAAAATGGAAGGGATCACTTGGGCGACTGTTACTTCACGTTTAATGCTTGTTTTAGTGATGTTGTCAAATGGCTCAAGTAAATGAAATAATTTTTTCCCACTGAAAATCAGTCAACATTTTTCTGATTGCATTCAGCAGCCTAGTATGATAGGGGAACTTTTTGTTCAAACAATCTTTTAAGCCTCATATAATAAGTTCTGTTCCAGCGTGTAGAAACGTCTTGAATTAATTTATGCTGTTGACATTCAGCTGCATCTGTAAAGTTTTAAGCTTTGCAGCTGCCCTTGCCGAATGGTGAAAATGAGAGGATATGCTTCTGCAAGTAAATAAAATATCTTTAACAGACTTCTGACATAATATTGAATCGTGAATGCATAGTTGCAACATGTGAATAAACCATGAAATTGATAGCAAGCCACTCTCCCGATACCCAGCTACATGTTTGGTTCCATTATCCCGTATCACTAAAGTGAATTCTATTTTTAAGAATATTGAAAAATGTCAAAGGCTCTTATAGGATCTGACAAATAACAAAGATTTTCGCCATATTGGC
>JABUQX010019425.1:5000-7500 GCA_015478945.1 Trachelipus rathkii | reverse complement strand
TAATAATAATAATAATAATAATAATAATAATAATAATAATAATAATAATAATAATAATAATAATAATAATAATAATAATAATAATAATAATAATAATAATAATAATAATAATAATAATAACTTAAGAGGAAATTAAAATCAAAGACAATGCACATATTTACCTTAGTCTGAGCTGGTCAGGAGACTAGAAGCTAACTAAATAGAAAAATAGAATAACCAGAAGACAGCTTCGGAAGGCGGAGCAAAGAAGGATTGGTTGGTTGGTGGAAAATATTTGGTTAGAAGGTGTACAAAAAATAATAAATATATAAATAAATAAGTAAGTAAATAATTTTTTTAATTTATATATATGTCATGTTCAGATCTGGTGTGGTCTATAAATACACATGTCCTCGCTGTGAGCGAGGCACCTATATAGGTTCCACCATAAGACTACTCAGATCTAGGGCATGCGAGCATATGGGCATTAGCCATAGGACCTTGTGTCCTCTGTCGGTGAAGGAGGCCTCTCCTGTCAGGGAGCATTCTATGTCTTGTGCCACACCTCTGTTATTTCAACATTTCAAGATTTTAGCTTCCACCTCTCACTCTCCGTCTTTACTTATTCTTGAATCTTTATACATTAATAAACACAAACCTATACTAAACAATAACATAACTTCTACGCAATTATATATCACTTAAAAAAAATTATTTACTTACTTATTTATTTATATATTTATTATTTTTTGTACACCTTCTAACCAAATATTTTCCACCAACCAACCAATCCTTCTTTGCTCCGCCTTCCGTAGCTGTCTTCTGGTTATTCTATTTTTCTATTTAGTTAGCTTCTAGTCTCCTGACCAGCTCAGACTAAGATAAATATATGAAGTACATTTATTTCACTTTTAGTTTTAAGTTATTATTATTATTATTATTATTATTATTATTATTATTATTATTATTATTATTATTATTATTATTTCCTAGATTTATTATTATTATTATTATTATTATTATTTATTAGATTTATTATTATTATTATTATTATTATTATTATTATTATTATTATATTATTATTATTATTATTATTTTTATTTTTTCCTAGATTTGTCATTATTATTAATTTTATTATTATTACTATTATTTTTAATATTATTATTATTATTATTTTTAATATTATTATTTTTTTTTTAATACTTATTTTTATTTTTTTTATTTATTTTTAATTTTATTATTTTTAACACTTATTATTATTATTATATTATTATTATTATTTTTATTTATATTATTATTATGTATTATTATTATTATTTATATTATTATAATTATTATTTTAATATTATTATTGGAATTTTATTTTTTGTTTTATTATTATTATAATCATAAAGATAAAAGATATAATCTTTATTATTATTATTATTATATTATTATTATTATTATTATTATTATTATTATTATTATTATTATTATTATTATTATTATTATTATTATTATTATTATTATTATTATTATTATTATGCAAATTTTGGTCCGTCCATGTACTTATATTGTATAAATTATTCTAATTTTTAATGTTAAAAATTTTTAATTTTTTAGACCTGATGATGGTCCCAGTTGTGACCGAAACGTTGTCAATTTAATAAATGTTCAGATTCTTTCTCGCCATATGCTTTATCCTCCGTATAAAGTTTGCCAGAAACAAATGTATTACTTATATATATATATATATATATATATATATATATATATATATATATATATATATATATTATATATATATATACTATATATATGATATATATATATATATTCTCTCTCTATATATATATTATTATATATATATATATATATATATATATATATATATATATATATATATATATATATATATATATATATATATAAAAGTAGTAATAGAGGGATTTTGGACACCGATGTGCCGCCGCAGAGCTGCCCAGCCAGGAACCTACCTGAGGCTTTTTTGGCACCGTAATTTTTGGCACCCCTTCGAAGAAGGTGTGTGCCAGCCGGATGTGGAGCAACCGGCGTACGTGTCACCCCCTATTTTGCCCCCCCTAATTTTTGAGAACCCCCTTTTTTGAATATTTGACCTTTTGTATTCTACGGTCCATTTTTGAGAACCCTAATTTTTTGAGAACCCTCTTTTTTTTTTTTTTTTTTTTTTTTTTTTTTTTTTCAGATACGTTAGTTAGTTATTTTTAAGTTTGTGTAGTTTATTTTGTTCATGTTCTTTTTCATGAGCCTTTTTTAATGGTGTCAACCTTGTTGTTTTTTCGTTACGTTCCGCTATTTTGTTTTATATTGCGTTTTGTTAATTTATTTTCATCGTCGGGATGAATCGCAAATTCATCGTCGCGTTGAATCGCAAATTCATCGTCCACGCCATCGTCGCGTTTTTTAACAAATTCCGCAGTCGCCTCCACTGGCCCGAATCGCCTAGCAAAGCGCTTGAAGACTGAAACGCATTCGTAGCAAAGAACCACGCGCAAAGAAC
>JABUQX010019425.1:0-2500 GCA_015478945.1 Trachelipus rathkii | reverse complement strand
CTGTTTTAACTCATATATTTATTAACATTATGTTTTTTTATTTTGTTTTAATACTTTTTATTTATTTTATTATTTTTATTTATTTTTTTTATTTTTTTTATTTTTTTTTATTTTTTATTATTTTGATTTTTTATTATTAATACTTAGTGCTTATTTACTTCAGGCCTATTGTTATTATTATTTAGAACCCACATACACACACACCACACAACACCACACAACACACACACACACACTTTACACTTATACACACGATTCATATGACACTTATACAACACATTCACTATGACACTTACATTTACCCATAGACACTTACATTTACACTTATACACATGCGGTCACACACACACACACACTTACACTTATACACACATTCACTATGATACTTATACACACATTTCACGTATGCACTTACCATTTATGTCCATTAGACACTTACATTTACGCTTACACTCACACACACAGAACTTTACTTTACATCACACAGATTACTTACACTCACGACCCAGATTTACTTTACACACACAGATTTACTTACAGTCACACACACACAGATATTACACACACACACACACACACACACACACACACACACCCCCACACGCACACTCACTTACACATATAAGGTATAATTTATTAAAACATTTATGTTTTAATTTATTTAAACACGTACATTTATATTTACTCATTCAAATATAACTAAAATTATTCCAAAGTTTCTTAAAACTTCTATAATAAATCCAATCATTAATCTTTGAACAAGAATTTATTATTAACTGTTAATACTTTTTGTTATAGAATTTTATAACTATCAAGTTTTAAAAAAATAACTTTTTACTAAAATTTTAATGAAATTTTATTAAAAAACATTATATTTTACGTACCTTAAAGGAATAAATCAGAAAATCAGTAAGGCCAGCCCCTAGCACCCCTCTACATCAAGCTATGCCGCGGTTTTGTTCTATTGACTTACTGCTTTACATCATCTTTAGCCATGTAAAAAGTATTATATAAATAACAAAATAAGTTCTTCCCTGCTAACATAACATGTATTTTATTAAAATCTTTCTAAGTTTTTATTTAAAATAACAATTATTCACTTTACATTTATATTATTCACTCGATGTTAACTTAAAAATATTTCAAAGTTTTTTTAAATAATTCGGTTTTCTTTATTATTATTATACATTATCTATGTAAATTGACAATCCATCACGAGAAAACACAACAAACGCGCACTCCTTACAGATACGAAACTGAACCCTCTCTCTGTAAAATGTGTTGAAATTAACTACTTTAGGTCTAAATTTAGGATAATCCTTTTTGTAACCCGGGGGGATTTAGGCCTAATTCCAGGTCAAAATAATATTTCAAACTGACCTTTTTCTGTAAAATGTGGTGCAATAACTACGTTAGGCCTAAATTTAGGCCAAAATTTAGGATAAGCCTTTTTGTAGACGGGCTAATTTAATCCTCATTAATACCAGGTCAAAAGAAAATTCCTGTATAGAAAAAAAATATTTTATTTTTTTTTTTTTATATTATATTTTTAAAATGAAAATATGGGGATGGGGAAGATCTTATTAGGGTTAAAAGGAAAAGTTTTCCTTACTTTTTGATTGGTCGGGTAATCCTTATCTCTATATGACCTCGCATGTGATTGGTCGAGAATTATTTTATCGTCTTTTGAAAATTAACTTTGTTCTTTAAACTTGTATTTGAGCAGGTGTGTGTTTTATTATCTTTTAGACCCAAACTCATTTTAAAATCATAGTCATTTTAGCTGTTAAGCGGTGCACAAGTTATCTGATTTGTATTAAAAGTGTTTTATTTTTACTAAGTGTATATCATATTTATAATAAATACTTACATTGAGGAATAATTATTAATTTCACTAGAATAGATAATAATTAATTCACTAGTTCATAAGCTAACCACCAGGGCTCAGCATGAGCCCCACCCGCAAAGGCAGCCAACCCCGCACCCGCAGGTGCGTCCCGCCGCGTCCCGCCCGCCGCGTGCGCCCGCAGGCGCAATATTTCCGCGTTCCCGCCCGCCGCGTGCGCCCGCAGGCGCAATATTTCCGCGTACTCACCCGCCGCGTGCGCCCGCAGGCGCAATATTTCCGCGTACTCGCCGATATATATATATATATATATATATATATATATATATATAGTGTGTTACTATTTACTAATATATTATATATATATATATATATAATATATATATATTATATGTGTGTCTGTGTGGTGTGTGAGTGTAAGTGTCTATGGGTGAACGTAATGTCTATGTGTATGTGCGTATGTGTGAATAAGAGATATAGTGATGTGTGTATAAGTGTAAGTGTAAGTGTTAGCGTAAGTTAAGTCATCAAATATGAATCATCAATATAGGTGTATCAAAGATGACCCCATTAAAGATGAGTCATCAAAGATTGAACCACCAAAGCTGAGGTACCAAAGCTAAGTTATTTAAAAGTTGAGGCGACAATACTCTT